>JAZHYW010058585.1:0-158783 GCA_037355805.1 Ixodes ricinus
AAAAAAATAGTTTCACGAAAGCTAGGTGTTATTAGAATCAATCAACCTATGGTTCCCTGCCGCGTAATCCTGCTGTCTGCGCCTTCTCATATGCATGGAGGAGCGCCAGACCATGAAATACAGGATATATACTTGTCAGGCGAGCTGGTAATCGTCACTAGCTTGTTATCTTAGCGCTGAGCAGAGCCTACTACAACAATAAAAACAAATGGCGCTTTCTAGAAGAGAGGATTTTATATGTTATTCTTTTGGATATTCTTCTTGCAGCTAAATGTAATCCAGTCGAACCCAACTGCTAACACGCCGCGGCCGCAACACACGCACTCGTGGGTGTTATCTGCGTCCATTCAGGCGCACAGAGTGCCATGGAACTGAAGAGATAAATCATATACACTTAATTTTTGTTGTACTTATATATAAATACAGTTCACGTGTAATTCACTTCCCCAGCACGCACAAAATTTCAACCGATTTGCTTGTGTACCCCAAACACACCGAGATTGTGGTTTTAGTTGCACCATGAAGCGTCGGGTTTATTATTACACTTTTAGTGTACTAGAACTTAGGTCCTTTGCTAGCTAGTAATGTTTGCATCTTATCGCTTTTTTTCTTCTAGGTGGTATGTAATATTCAGGGAATATGTCTATAGTATAGTAAAAAAAATCTATGGTGCAGTGCCTATAGCACATCACCTGCTGTTCTGTGGGCCATCTGAGCACAGTTTGTTTTTTCCCGACGCTCTCATTTTTTTTTACGTCGTCTATATTTATGTCGTATACGTGTAGTAACGTAGTCCTAGTCCAGCTATAAAAATCAATATATTAATAAAACATGGAAAGCAGATCTTACAAAACCTCTATATGATATTGTAAGAAAGTTTCGTCGCTATGTTGGTCATAAGATTGTATAAAGATACACTGCAGAAAATATTTAAAATAAAACGTCCGAGATAAAATTTGACGGCTCATATGTATCAATTAATCTCTAAATAGGCAATAAAAACCTACAGGGTTTCAATGCAGCTACCATTTTTTTAATATATTGGCCGGAAGAGAGTGGAGATTGTTGCCCAGCCGATACCTGTCAAGAAAAAATCAGTGATATCATTATCATATAAAA
The DNA here is from genome assembly GCA_037355805.1 of Ixodes ricinus. Taxonomy (NCBI): domain Eukaryota; kingdom Metazoa; phylum Arthropoda; class Arachnida; order Ixodida; family Ixodidae; genus Ixodes; species Ixodes ricinus. The sequence goes on from JAZHYW010058585.1 coordinate 1,120, forward strand.
GAACTTGAAATGAAAACGACAAATGCTCAAACAACTAAAGAGAAGCTGGAAGCTCTTTTGTATTTGAGGAAACAAACTTAAATAGTCTTCATTAAACCTCCAGGATCTTGAATTTTAAATATTTTTTTCTAATTTGGTTTATGAAGTTTGCAGAAAATAATTTTCAAAAAGTACCGCTAAAGGCCCTCTTTCTCGGAGCGTAACGTCACAAAAAAAGTTTTCTGAGTTTCCGCTCTCGAGTATCTTCAGCGCCTATCAAAGTTATGCTCGCGCACTTCTGTTATTTTTAAGAGGCGCAGAAAACGACTTCGCGGTGGGTGCAAGTGCGGTGGAATATTGCCGCGCGCGACGCTGAGCGAGCGCGTGCGTGGCCAAATGGTTACCGAACTCGACTGTCACTACGGAAGGTCTACGTTCGATTCCTGTTAGCGGACTGACATTTTATTTATTCTTGCAATTTAGTACTGTGCTAAATTTGCGAACATTCTCGTCTGATTGACTTCCAAATATTCCGAACTTACGAGAATGGCAAATTGAAAGAGCAAATAAAAGGACAGTCCACTGACTGGAGTCCAACCTATAGACCTTCCGCGCGACACTCAAGCACAGTAACCAAATAAAGGATAATGACCTTCGGAGAAGTGTAACAAAGGTGACAAAGACAAACACAAATCTCCAAACACAGCTAGCTGACTGGTGCGCACTCCACCAGAAATAAGCAGGTATTTACTTCGATACGAGGACTAAGTGGATTTTTTCAACACGGACCAGTCACCTAGCTGTGTTTGGAGATATGTGTTTGGTTTTTGTCCCCCTTGTTCGCAGTTTACAGCGACCGTTATCCATCATACATCATTTTGCAACTATACGCGTACGGTCATGGGTTATTAAAAATAATTAAAAGGCATTCTCCATGTTAGCTTTTTCAAGATCCGGGACTCACTGAATACAACGGATCATCCAGCTTATTGTTTACATGGACAAATCATCAAGCTCGTTCGCAGAGTTTGGCGGAAAAGCCCCGTTCATGGTGATCTAGAAGATTAAGTCGGAGCACTCACCCCGATTGCGACAGTCGAATCTTTCAATCGGGAAAGTTCGATTCAGCTCGAGGGCGAAGTACGTTTACGTAGCAAAGGAACCCGTGGGACTGCTGCGCGTCATGTTACCACTTTGTCCACGAAGCACCAGTGCTCTACTTCTCGGCCAGGAATTCCGAACAATTTTCTGACATGGTTGTCGACGGTCAGTTCGGTCTCCGAGACTATTTCGAGCACGTGGCATCGCCTTACAAGCTCAAGAACGAGCGGAACATGTTACATGTTCTTCGTGACTTAAGAACAACCGAAGAGAGACAAGGCCGGTGTCGTCCTGAGAATGGCTTGTATCATCGAAGAAAGCTGTGGAAGAATGTTTAAAGACAACAAGGATGTCTTCAAGGAGATACTCGAGAAACGCACCGTCCATTTTATTAACACTTTATGAAGTCCCCGTCCGAAGAGCTCAACAGCGCTCTTGGCAAACATCCCGCACAACCCGAAGAAAGAAAAATGGACTACTGAATCAAAGCAGCACGAAACCAAAGTTAACATTATCCGCAAAGAAAAAAATAGGTGACTCGATGAACCACTTTATGCCAAAAACCATTGGAAAAATGCAATGTGTAATTGACGAGAGAGAGAGAGAAGTATGGCAATATTGGACCTACGAAAACAACTTTCGTAAAACAAATAAATGTTTAGTGCAAGTATTCCCCAAAGAGAAACAATTCTCAAGGTACATATTAATAATATCATTGCCGCTATGTTCATATGCTGGGTGTTATTTCTAGATTTACACGCGGTGTCTTCCCTCGCCTACCTGCATGGTATGAATATCATTTATGTTTATTTGTTCCAAGGTGTAGGTTTTCCCTGTTGTCTGATAATGTATTGAACCAAGAATTGGTTGAAAGAGGTGAAAAGCGTTTATTTTGAATTTCGTTTTGTGATCTTTATATTGGTCGTACAATTTATTATTAATATTGGAGACTTTTGAAACAATACCCATTGCCTTAACTGAAGGTCAAGAGAACTTAAACGAGATTTAATAATTTTTTGTTACTAAAAATGATTTAATGGAGTAGTCTTCTGCCCTAATCTTCCGTAATCTGTTTATATTCACTTTCCAAAGCGACATTTGTTATTTCTCCTATCCGGTTTGTTAATGCGATTATTTCTAATGTCCCCAAACAAAACTTGAATGCCATTCTTAAAGGGGCACTGACAGGGTATTTAGGCTTGCCGAGATGTTTAGTTGTCCATGACATATGAGACCCAGAACAGAATTTGCGGCTCGAAATTTGGTTTCTTTTGCCCGAAACCCGCCGATCGAAAACTCGCCGGTTGGAGTCGCGCTAACTCTCTTCTCTGTGGGCACGGGCCGTTTTCAAAGGTTCAGACACAACCAACAAATTTAATCAAAGTCGTGTGTAATTTAAGGATCACACTCAATATTAAAAATAGAAAAAAGATGAAACCCATTTTTGTGGCTTCTGAAAAACTGCAAATACAATGATTTAAAAATAAAAAAAAAGTTCCAGAGAGAACCGGAAGCATTTTGTGTATTCAACACGTAATTCTCAAGATGGCGTCGTATCGCGTATTCTGGGGCTCGCGGACTGGACGGCGATGGCGGCGGACGACGGGTGTGGGATCTCTACTTCAGAACTGTCGTTCGAGGTACCGGCGAATTTGTCTTCCTTCGAAATATAAATTTTGGACCAATCGAAACAATTAGGATTGGTTCCGTACTACAAGCCCAACCACCAAGCCGATTTGCGCGAAGACGTCGTCGAGTCGTCGCCCCTTCTCGTGGATGAAGACACTGCTCGGGCAGTTGTAACCTATTGGGTATCGTATAATACGATTTGTCAAAACGGCAGTTTAAAGCTCTAGAGTAGGTCACTGATGAGGTGTCCGCTTCACTCGCCGCGGACCCAGGTTCAATCAGGAAAGTGGGTGCGCTGTTTTTTTTTTTTTTTACATTTTGCGATATTTAAATTTTCTTTTTACATTTATCATCGAAAAAAAAATGTTATGGACGAAACGTCGCTGAACTAAATGGTATGGAACTCCTTTTCTGACACCTGCGACCTCAATGTAGTCACTTTGCACAAAATGCAAGGACCATATAAATCGGGTAGCGTCCACTTTCCGAGGGGCCCGTTACTGTTCTTCCAGAATTGCAGCCAGTCACTGGTCCCGATCCCGTTGATATTTCGCAAGCGTGTGCAGACTCTGCTGCACAATGCCACTTTTGGATGCAAAACCCCTAAGGCAGCTCTCCACGCAATATCTTGGTGGCACACCTTTTGGAGCCAATCACGGGCATTCAGCACGGGTGCTCACTACTCATTTTTAAATATTGAATGTAAAAAAAAAAACTTATCTTGATGTGCACAACAGCGAGTGGAACGAACATAACTGTAAAGCAATCGCACTGCAAAAGGTTCCCGCAATGCAAATCATCTGCTACGTGCAACCAAAGAAAAAAAAAAAGAATAAACGGAGGGGAAAAAAAAGCGCGGTTGTGTGTGTCCATGTGACTTCCGGCACTTTCTCCTCCTCTACATTTATCCGACCTCCGTGCCCAGGTTTCGGGTTCGAGTAGTCGCGTTTCTTGGCTTTATGTAAAATATTCGTGACTCTCTAGCTAGATAATAATTGGGTAGTCTTCTCACACCATACTAAATCGCCTGGCGAAAAATGAGAAACATTTTTTGAGGGTGTTAGCGCCCTGTTAATGCAACAGATACTCATGTTTTAGCTCACCTTTTGGCAATTAAGTTGTTTTTTACTACATTGTCATCTCCCTGTTACCCTTTTGTATTTTTACACGTAAGATCCATCCCTCAGGTCAAGGCTTAAGATGGTAGTTGTTTGTTATATTTTTATAAGAAAAATCAAACCCCGTGAAAGTACACAGGGACGTGTAGAAGCAATACACAGAAAAGATGCTGACAACTGAATTTTGTTTTTATTTGTTCTTCTTTTTTGCACTTCTAGATAAAATGACCGGACAGTTTATAATCATCGCTTTGTCTGTGTAATCCTTATATTCTGGTCCCTGTGTACTTTCGCGGTGTATGATTTTCCTTGTAACAAGTATTCGCCGATCCACGAACATTGAAACACGGTTTTCGCTAAATTACGTACCCTGGAAAGCAATCTCCGTCTGATAATAACCATCACATTGGTGTTCACAACATTAATAGCGGAAGTCAAAATCCAATAATGTAGTTCTCTGGTGGTTTTATTTAAATTCAAACACGACTGTCGGAGTTGGACCCTGCAAAGCAAAGCACATCTAGTAATTATTATCATCGTTGATTGCGAAACGCCGATGGGAGAACTCTAAAACCAGTAAAGTAGTTCTGGCGTGGTTTAGTTTCAAACTGAACATACGTGTCGGGGTGGGACCATGGGAAGCGATGCCCGTCTAGTAATTACTTTCACCGAGGAGCTCACAATGTCAATAGAGGAACTCTAGAGCCAATAATGAAGTGATTTTTTTCTAAATTAAAACACACGTGCGAGTGTTTAAATTGAAGGAAAGCAATCTGGAGTCTGGTAATTTCCATCACCTTGGAGTTTTCAAAATCAATTAATGAAATCTGGAGCCTATAAAGTAGGTAGGGTCGTTTCATTTAGCATTCAACACAGGTGTCGGGTAGCACCCTGGAAAGCAATGTGCGTCTGTTAATTGTCATCACCCTGAAGCTCACAACTTCAGTGGAGGAATTCAAAAGCCATTAAAGTAATTATGGGGTGGTTTCATTTGAAATTTAACAAACGTGTCGGGATGATTGTTTTTATTTCCCTCCAACAGATATATTGTACAACTTCATTTTTCGTACTACACAAAGCCAAGCTTTTGACATTTTCTATTTATTTATTTTCACGAAAATATTTATCTGGAACAAGGGTTAACATCGACATTTTGTCTGCTTAATTATCGTACCCAGTTCCATCGGTTGGTATAAATAGGTTAAAGACGAAAACACTGAACGTGATTGTTTCTATGAATGTGTGACGTTCGGCTTAATTTTGTTATTTAATCTAGATTGGTTTGGCATAATATATGAGACTAAAATGCGAATAATCGTAAGTGGACACTGGGGATACATATTTGGAGTTGTATCAGTATTTATTTGAGCTACAGCTTATTAAATTATATACATTTGCAGTACCTTACATTTTATGGACTGGTATCGCTTCAGTTTCATTTGCTTTCAGAAATATGTTTATAATTTTTTTTTCAAAATGAATGCAGTATATTTTTTTTATTGCTTGCTTATATTTTTTTATTGCTAATGATATTAGCTTTCTAGTGGCTTAATCACAGTTATATTGTTATATCTTCGATAAGAGTTATCAATCACGCATCCACGCACCAGAATCGGCAAATTAAAGTTATGAAAGTTGGCTTTATGGCAAGAGCTTGAGCCTTAAAATGCAAAAAAGCAGTGGCGTTCCAAGTGTTTTGGACGTGAAGTCGCAACGGGAGATGGCTGTAGCGAGAGGAAGAACGAGGAAGGAATACTTAAACGTGCCGCTACCTTTATAGTGACGCTCGTTAAAAGATGAATTCCACGTTATCAATTTTGCGCCAAGCCCATATCAGTAGTAAGTATCGAGCAAGTAATGCCACCTGCAGGCTGTCCCCAAAGAAAAAATTACAGAATTTGTTTCATTGTAAAAAAATCAGCAGAACCCATCCTTTGGGAATGATTATCTACGTTAATGCGAATAGCATCAAACGGTGCGGAGTTATGCGCGTTCGTCAGGTGGCCGGCACACTCTAGATACGCCAGCCCACTCTTGAGGCGATTCTAAATTTGTTGACACTTTCACAGCCCTGCGCACGATCTCCGCAGCCCAGCACGTGCGTTTGTGTCACTTAGGAAGGCGAGCAAAGCACGCGCCATACGCACAAACACTCAAAATGGTACCGACCAGACTTTCTGGCGTCTCAGCTAGTCTCAACCAACGGTATCTAAACGGTTGTTTATATCTTTACCATATGACGCGCTTTACAGCGCTGTCATCAGTTATGGCAGCGAGCGTATCCATGCACGAGGGCTCATTCCGCCCGTGCTAAGCCTCACGAGAGCGGAATGAGCCCGTGCATGGAACGCGCGATGGGTAAAGATATAAACAAGCTTTTAGAGTGCTTTGAATGACCGCCTTCATAGCTCTGGGGTTAGCGCGTCTGCCTGCTGATCAAAGGGTCAACGGTTCGAATCCCGCCGGCGCCGGTCTTTTTATTTATTTATCGACCCGCGGCGTAAGAGGTTAGATAGCCAGATAGATAGATAGATACATCAGACGAAAAGTGCGTGAAGTATCCAAAGAATGCTATTCGCATTAACAAAGAATGCTATTCGCATTAATAAACCACGCATCTCCGATCGCTCATTTTCCGCACGAATATACGCTAAGCAGGTCCGAACCACTCTACTGAAAAAAACATCTGGAAATTCACATGAGTGGCAAACTGGTCAGACCTGTTTGCATTAAATGGATGGCAAGCAGGTCGACCAGTTTGGATCAACGTGATTATGGGATGCGGGAACCCATTTCAAACGGCACCCGCACTGGTACCGTTTCAAACGGGTGAAGTCTTAAACGGTGTTAGAGGCGGGGTTTAAGCCGCACGTCCGGGAGCTTCCTGGCTCGTGACGACGACCATTCCTCGAAGTGAAGAACCCAGGGGTCCAGTGGAGGTGGGAGAATTGGTAACGTAACGAACGGTTTAATTACATGGTTGCGATACAGTCGTCAAATCCGAGAGAACTCCTGAGCAGCCTCGCGCTCCGCCTTATATAGGGTCCGTTTTCTCCCTCACTCCCCGCCAGGGCAGCAGGTGCGCAGCAGCAACCCGCCGTCAAGTGCGTCGTAGCAAAGTCCGCCGCGTCGTAGCCAGAAGTGCGTCGTAGCCATGGTCCTCCGCAATTAGGTCATGCCTCTCTCCCTTTCCTGAGCGCGCCAAGCCCCACGCACGCACACACGTCCCGTTGACGTCACAGACTCGTTGAGACCTGTCTCCGCAGTTAGGCCCGGCCTCTCCCCTTCCGGAGCGCACCAAGCCGCACGCACGCACACACGTCCCGTTGACGTCACGGGCGCGTCGAGACCTGTCTCCGCAGGCGCAGACACGTAGGCGCCGGTTCCGTACTCCTCGAGACTCGTTTCGCGTAGGCCCCGTCCAGCAGGCGACGTTCCCGGACAGATCATGACTCGTTTCCGCCGCGTTGAAACTCGGAAGAAGGTCGCCGAAGGTTCCATTCTTAACAGCCCCTCCGGGGCCAGGGAAACCTCGAAAGGCCGGTGGTACAATCGCTGGCCTGAAGAGGTGGGCGTGAGTAGGCCCTGAGAAGACGCTGCAGCACCAACAAACTCCCAAACCTCTTACAACGGAGGCATTAGCGGAAACGTCCCACACAACACCACGCCACACGCAGCCAAACGCTCGGAATTCGCCAGAGACCCGCCAGACTGAATTACGGGATTACAAAAATTTGCAAAAAAACTACAAATTTAAAGCCAGGACAATTGCGGGTATCGAGACCGCTGTCGCTAAAACACAACTCATTTTTCCAAAGAGGTCACTATGAACAAAATACAAAAGACAAAAACTTTTGCAATTTGTGAGGTCTTTTGGGGTTTTAACGAAGTGCCCCCACTAGATCCTCATTCCGTGGATGACGAGACCTCTGAGATCATCACTCCCGCTTTTGGTGATGCCAGAAAATCTGCTCAACCATCGGCATTGCCGTTAAATTTGCCTTTCCTTTTCTTGCCCTGAAGTCGTAGTGATCGATTTTCACGTGATTTCTGGACGTGAAAATGCGGTCCTTATAGCGCCGATAAAACAATCCGCCTTTTTCATGCCCCGTCACATTGGTCCTAGCAATCTCCTGAGCTGTACCGCGAAACCCTGACACACTAGGGTCGCTCTTCTGCTCGACTATCAAAGACACCCTGTCTACTCGTAGCAGAGGACCAAAGTTACGTGACGCCGGAGCTACGAGAGATCTTTCACTGATCCCGTCTTCCTTCGCCTTTTTCGCCGGTTCGTTGGGACGGCGTACACTTCTCAGTGCTACGAGGTCAGGCTGTTCTACAATCTGGTCCCTCTCATCCCGTTTCTCTGCCTCGAACTCTGGTAGTGCCTGCTCCCCGACAGCTGCCTCTGGCTCTGGATCACTCGTCAACAAACGGGCGAGCTGACGCGATTTGGACCTCGTACCTGACTGAACTAGTCCCTCTCCCAGTTGTTGACCCCTCTCGCGCAGCAGGAATTCTGACCGGTTAGAAAACAAATAAGGATACTCCAACGGGACTGTTTGCGAGACAGCCGCCTCTGTCACTAGCTCTCCGAACGGGCCAGTTATCCTACCGTCGCCATAGGCAGACAGACACTGTGCTTTTCGAGCAGCTGCTTGATCCAAACTACCTTTCCAGTAAAATCGGATGTCGTTACATACGACGGATGAACAACGTCCATCGTCGCTGCACTGTCACGAAGCACCTGCACGGCTTTCCGTTTACCTGGAGCTCGTGAAGATAGGGACGAAGGAGCTCCAGGTCCTCGTCACTACCGGTCACGGTCGAGAACACAACCCGCGGTTTCTTACATCTGGCCGCTGTGTGTCCCGGCTCCTGACAGTTGTAGCACAGGAACGGCTTCCTAGCCTCGAACTGCCCTGTTTGGCTTTTCCGCGCCTCGTCTCCGTTCGAGTGTTCTGCGCTCTTTTCTGGGACCTTTTGTCCTGCTTCGGGCTTCTCGGGCCCGTTTTCTCGCGAGCCGTTTCCCTGTCGGAAGGTCTTGCGCTGATCGCTCCGGCCGGGTTCGCTTTCCTCTCCGCTCAGCTTTCTACGCGTTGCGTACTCTTCGGCTAGCTCAGCGGCCCTTTCGACAGTGTCGACTCCTACCCTGTCCTGCACCCAGAGCTTGACTGACTGCGGAATGCTACGAAAGAACTGTTCGAGGCACACACACTCGACTACCTTGTCTCGGCTTTCGTACACTTCCTCGCTCTTCAACCATTCTATCAAATTGGTTTTAAGCCCGTAAGCGAATTCCGAGTAGCCCTCGCTGCTCTTTTTGGATGCGTTTCTAAACCTTTGACGGAACGCCTCGGCAGAAAGGCGGTACCGTTTCAAAAGGCTGGACTTCACCTTGTCGTAGTCGTCCGCGTCTCCAGCACTAAGGCGCGCGACAACCTCTGCAGCCTCACAGGGCAACAAAGTCAAAAGCCGTTGCGGCCACGTTTCTGGGGCGAAGCTCAACTTCTCACATGTCCTCTCAAAGTTCACTAAGAACAGGCCCACGTCTTCCCCAACTTTAAACGGCTGCATGAGCTTCTTCATTTGATACGACTCGGTCTCACTTGCTCGCACCGGAGTCCCAACTCTACTGTTCTGTGAGTTTAATCGCTGTTGTTCCATCTCTAACTCTAACCTTTTAGCGCTGCTCGTTCCTCTCTCGCTGCAGTCTGCTCCCGTTCCTCTCTCGCCGCAGCCTGCTCCCGCTCTCGTTCCTCTCGCCGCAGTCTGCTCTCGTTCCTCTCTCGCTGCAGCCTGCTCTCGTTCCTCGTTCCTCTCGCTGCAGTCTGTTCTCGTTCCTCTCTCGCTGCAGCCTGCCCGTCTCGTTCTCGCTCTCGTTCCTGCTCTCTCGCTGCAGCCTGCTCTCGTTCTCGTTCCTCTCTCGCTGCAGCCTCGCTCTTAGCGTTCAGAAGCAGTTCCCACGCAATTTTAATTTCCTCTACTTCTGCGCTCTCTGAAATCGCTTTACTGATCTCAGATTTCTTCATCTTTTGCTCCACCTCCACACCCAATTCTTCACATAAACAGAATAAATCTGTTCTCAGTAACCTCATTAGATCCATGATCGCTGCTCTTTAGCTTTGGCTTTGTTCTAAAACTTGTCGCGAGGTTGTACCTAAACCTAGCGCACGAGTCAAACACTAAGGATTCCCAGCAGTTCAAAATTAATTACCCATAATCTGAAGCCTGGCGAATCTCAAAGCAAAGTCCAAACGCTCACCCGCAGATGTAGCACGATGTCGCATGGTCCGATCCCAACCGCTGCCAACCAGTTGTTAGAGGCGGGGTTTATGCCGCACGTCCGGGAGCTTCCTGGCTCGTGACGACGACCATTCCCGAAGTGAAGAACCCAGGGGTCCAGTGGAGGTGGGAGAATTGGTAACGTAACGAACGGTTTAATTACATGGTTGCGATACAGTCGTCAAATCCGAGAGAACTCCTGAGCAGCCTCGCGCTCCGCCTTATATAGGGTCCGTTTTCTCCCTCACTCCCCGCCAGGGCAGCAGGTGCGCAGCAGCAACCCGCCGTCAAGTGCGTCGTAGCAAAGTCCGCCGCGTCGTAGCCAGAAGTGCGTCGTAGCCATGGTCCTCCGCAATTAGGTCATGCCTCTCTCCCTTTCCTGAGCGCGCCAAGCCCCACGCACGCACACACGTCCCGTTGACGTCACGGACTCGTCGAGACCTGTCTCCGCAGTTAGGCCCGGCCTCTCTCCCCTTCCGGAGCGCACCAAGCCGCACGCACGCACACACGTCCCGTTGACGTCACGGGCGCGTCGAGACCTGTCTCCGCAGGCGCAGACACGTAGGCGCCGGTTCCGTACTCCTCGAGACTCGTTTCGCGTAGGCCCCGTCCAGCAGGCGACGTTCCCGGACAGATCATGACTCGTTTCCGCCGCGTTGAAACTCGGAAGAAGGTCGCCGAAGGTTCCATTCTTAACAACGGGTACCCGTTTGAAACGGGCGCCCGCTTGAAACGGGCGCACCGCTTGATACAAGCGTCCGTTCGATACAGGGCGTCCGTTCAATCTGGCACGTTCCCCCACATTATAGCATGCAAAAAATAAGTCCGAGACAGGTTTTTGAGGAGAAAAATTTATTATCCCTACAACCCGGGTGTGCTGTTGGAAGGCCCTGCAGGGTAGGTGCCGGTCCTATTAAGAGAAAAAATTATGCGTTAACAAATATTGTTACAAATTTACCATGAATTAACCACAGACCGAACTGTCCGTGTACCGACAAGTCCGTGCACCAAAAAGGACCTCACCGAGACGCGCAACACCGAAACGTCCTACACCGAAATGTCCGGATCCCCTTGTCGCCTGCTGGTGTCCACAGGAATGTACAGCTTGCCTTTTACAGTTAACCAGCCCAATTTGAGGAAACGTTGCTTTGCGGCAGCGCTCTTCATGCTGCACAGACACACGTGGCCCATCTGGTACACGCCGAGCCCTTCGACGCACTTGAGTGAGTCGACCTTTTCCAAAGGCTCCCTGAAGTGTCCGATTCGCAATGGCCTGGCGCTCAGATCGCAGCGCAGGTATACCTGGGTTTTCTCTTTATCGCCGCCTGGCAGCGTTGGGAGCAGAATTTGATAGCCCGCGTGTATGCCAAAAGCCGTCATCACGGCCCTGGACGACCGCTATCAAAGCTCGATCGCAGCACGCCAATCGTGCGTCCGCACTGCTAAGCATCCGAACAAGGAATCCCTTCAACTGAGCTAACCAGAGGTTAGACCTGAGCAGAGCGAACGGGTTTCATCAGCTGTCACCAGTCTAACACCAACAAAGAAGAACGGCTTGCATTATAAAGTTATGATATTAATGCAACTAATACAAAATTCCAGGCGAGCTGAACAGAATAAACGATAATAATCCCCGGAGAAGGGGAAAAAGGGCGACAAAGCATAAACACAAATACTCTAAACAAGGCTAGGTGACTGGCGCGCGCTCCATCGGAAATAAGGAGGTATTTACTTCGATACCAGGACTAAGTGGATTTTATCAGAGCCCACTCGTCACCCAGCTGTGTTTGGAGATTTGTGTTTGTTCTTTGTCCTACTTATTCCCATTCTTCAGGGATCATTATCCCTCATACATCATTTCGCTACTATACACCTACTGTGATAGATCATTAAAAATAATCAAAATGTATTCGCCAGGCTAACCTTTCAAGATCTGGCACTCACAGGATACAAGGGATCTCCAGCTTATTGTTTACTAGAAAAAATCATCAAGCTCGTTCGCCGAGTTCATCGAAAGAGCCCCGTCTATGGTGAGCCAGGAGGTGAAGTCGACACACTGACCCCCGATTGCGACAGTCGAATCTTTCAATCGGGAAAGTTCCATTCAGTCCGATGGCGAAGTACGTTTACGTAGCAAGGAAGCCGTAGGACTGCGGTGCATCATGTTTCCACTTTGTCCACGAAGCATCAGTGCTCAACTTCTCGGCCGGGACATCCGAACTATTTACGCACATGTTTGTCGACGGCCAGTTTAATCTCTGAGACTATTTCGAGCACGTGGCATCGGGTTACAAGCTCAAGCAACGAGCGGAACATCTTCTTCGTATCTTACGAAGAACTCCAGAAGAGACAAGGCCGGTGTCGTCCTGAGAATGAATTATATCATCGGAGAAAGCTACGGAAGAGTGCTGAAAGACAACAGGGATGTCTTGAAAGAGGTATTCGAAAAAACAACCCTACAATTTATGAAAACTTTATGAAGTCCCCGTCCTAAGAGCTCAACAGGGCTCTTGGTGAAAATTCCCCACAACCCCCAAAAATAAAAGAGACTAGTGAATCAAAGGAGCATGATACCAAAATTAACCTTCTCCGCAAAGAAAAAAAGAGGTGGCTGAATGAACCACTTTAAAGCCAAAAACCAATGGAGGATGCAAAGTTGTAATTCACGAGAAGAGAGAGAAGTTTATGGTATCTGTGACCTATGAAAACAAATTTCGTAAAACAAATAAATCTTTGGTGCAAGTATTCCCAAAGAGAAACAATTCTTAAGGTGCATAATAATAATATCAGTGTCACTATGTTCGTAAGCCGGGTGTTATTTCTAAATTTACCGCGCGTGTCTTCCCTCGTCAACCTGCATGTTATGAATATCCTTTATTTTTATTTGCTCCAAGCTGTAGGTTAACCTGTTGTATGAAAATGTATTGGACCAAGAAATGGTTGAAAGAGTCGAAAAGTGTTTATTCTAAATTTCATTTTATGATCAATATACTGGTCGTACAATTTATTAGTAATATTGGAGACTTTTGAAACAATACAATTGTCCTTTTAGGAGGTAAAAAACTCTAGAACGAGATTTATTATTATTTTGTTTGTGAAAGTGCTTTACTGGAGTAGTCCTCTGCCCTGATCTTACGTAATCTGTTCATATTCACTTCACAACGCGACATTTGTTATTTCTCCCACTTGCTTTGCTAATGAGATGACTTCAATTGGCCCCAAGCAACACTTGACTGCCACCTTTAAAGAGACACTGACAGGGTATTTATGCTCGGCGAGATTTTTAGTTTTACATGAGATATAAACCCAGAACGAAATTTGCGGCTCGAAATTCGGCTTCTTAAGTCCCGAAAACCGCCGATCGAGAATTGGCCGGTTTGAGCCGCGCTAACTCTCCTCCGTGGTCAGGGCCGCTTTTAAAGGTTTAGACACAAGCAACAAATTTATTTAAAGTTGTGGGTCATTGCAGGGACACACTCATTATTAAAAATATAAAAAATAAAACCCATTTTTTGTAGCTTCTAAAAACTGCCGATACAATGATTGAGAAAAAAAAAAGTTCCAGAGAGAGCCGGAAGCATTCTGTGTATTCCCCAGCGTAATTCTCAAGATAGCGTCGTCTCGCGTATCGTGGGGCTCACGGGCTGGACGGCGATGGCGGCGGACGACGGGCGTGGGATCTCTACTTCAGAACTGTCCTTCGCGGTACCGGTGAATTCGTCTTCCTTCGAAATATAAATTTTGGACCGATCAAAACAATTAGGATTGGTTCCGTAAGCCAAGCCCCAACCACCAAGCCGATTAGCAAGAAAGACTTCGCCGAGTCGTCGTCCCTTCTCGTGGCTAAAGACATCGCTCGGGCAGTTGTCCCCTATCAGGGTTGGGCAATATCGCGATACAAACGTATCGCGATAGTACTTCAGGAATACTTTTCGTATCTGTATTTCTGTGTCGCGATACATTTCTTTTCACCAGTATTTGTATTCCTGTATTGAAATACATTTGGAATGTTTTTTTGTCTCGCGATGCAACCAGGATGAAATGTATTTCTTTACATTTCTTGAGAAATACCCCTAAAAAAAAACACAAGTCCAAGCGCTTTTTTTTTTGTTATTTACTTCTGAGGACACCAGGGTCAAGGAGATACTGGGCATTGTTACTATGCTGACCAAGGTTCCTTCCGATTCTCCAAACTATTTTTCTATGCATCCTTCTGTCTTTTGAGAAGTGTTGCGTTGTCGGGGATTCGTACCTAGGGGTGGAGTAAGAGCATATTCTGCCGCAGGTCCTCAGGTAGGGATTTCTTCAGTCATTGTTTGCTGACATCCCATGCCCGCTGCTAACGGTCTCTCTTGCCTCAGCGTACACAGTACACCCAGCAGGCAAAGCCGAGTCACAGACCGTTGCAGCACGAGCCTGGCGGTGGTTGACTTGAAATAGTAGGATGACTTACTCAGTGAAGTTCAAGACATATCCGAATGCGTCAGCGGCTGCGCCCGTAATATTGCACGGCTCAAGGGTATACGTCATCAGTCGACGTGAATGTGACCCGCTGTTCTGGTGATCCGAAACCCAGAAAGGAGGCCAGACGAGGCCTTGCTGTGCCGACCCATACTTCGTGCATCTGGGACTCGTCTAGAGCGCGCTGTTTCTCGGAGAGCTAGCACCTGTGCCGGCAATATCAGGTCGCAATGCACGATGTCTCTGTTTAGATGATGCTAGGCGAAACTTGAGGACTGCGATTCAATTGTCGGTGGCGGAGGGTCGGCAAGAATAACCTTCACAACGGGGATGCCACCGTGTCGTTTTTTTCAACCGAGGAGAAGATAAGACCTGTGTTCCTGGATGCTTCAGGTGGTCCACTATTTTGAAAATTTCCAAATGACACTGCCTCCGCTATCTTCAACGTAGGTGACCTACAATACACATACGTACTATCCGTTCATACAGCAGCGTGGTAAAGTTTCATGTTCAAGGCCACACCTACACGTAAAGAATACCAGTTCATTTTATCGTGACGTCATGTGATCAATGCTGACCAGGGCGTCTTTATTGGACATAGGCGTGGTGACGTTTTGATGGGATTTAGGGTGACATAAAATTTTATTGCAGGTCGGAAGTCTTTTCGCATCCCTCGACAGACAGACAGGATACAGGCAGCATGTGGGAAGGGACCATGATCAGTCTTTGGTTCGAACGTTTTTTTTTGTTTATTTTGGGTCCTATTGAATACTTTTCGTCGTCCGAAACCATTACCTCCCAGGCAAAGTGCCAAGCCTGCGGGAAAGTAATTTCGGGATCAAAACACTTCCACTTTAAACTTCAAGATTCATCTCAGTTGGCGTTTCAAACAAATTTGAAAAATGTGTTGCAGTATCAGTATTTCTTTATTTGTATTTCTACCCTCCCTAAAATGTATTCCTGTGTGTGTATTTCCGATGACTTTTTGCCTCTATTTAAAATGTATGTCTGATACGTATCGCGATACATTTTTACAGATATATCTTAGTATCAGTATTTCAGCTACTATTTCAATGTATCCTAGTATGTGTATTTCCAAATACATTTTTGAGTATTTCTGCCCAACCCTGTGAATCCCTATTGGGTCTCGTTAATCCGATTTGTCAGAACGGCTCGTTAAAGCTGTGAAGTAGCTCACTGATAAGGTGTCCACTTCACACGCAGCGGACCCAGGTTCAATCAAAAAAGTGCGCAAGCGATTATTTTCTTTTTACATTTTTCAATATTTTTATTTAGTTTTTACACTTATCACAGAAAACAATGTTGTGGGCGAAACGTCGCTGAACTAAATGGTATGGGAGACTTCCTTTTTGACACCTGCGACCTCAATGTAGTCACTTTCCACAGAATGCAAGGAGCATTTATATCGGGTAGCCTCCACTTTCCGAGGTACCCGTAACTGTTCTACCGGAATCGAAGCCAGCCATTAGTCCCGATCCCGCTGGTATTTCGGAAACTTGTGCAGACTCTGCCGCATTGTGCCATTTTGGATGCAGAACCTGTGAGGCAGCTCTCCACTCAACATCTTGGTGGCATTCTTTTCGGAGCCGATCACGAGCAGTCAACACGGGTACTCACTACTGATTTTCACCTATTCAATGTAAATAAAAAAACTCATCATAAAGTGCAGGACAGCGAGTGGACAAACATAACTGCAAAGCAATCGCACTGCAAACGGTTCCGGCAACGCAAATCGCCTGCTACGCGCAACCAAAAAAAAAATAATAAATAAACGGGGAAAAAAAAGGCGCGGTTGTGTGTGTCCAATGTGACATCCGGCACTCTCTCCTCCTCTACATTTATCCGACCTCCGTGCCCAGGTTTCGGGTGTCGAGTAGTCGCATTTCTTGGCTTTATTGTAAAATATTCGTGACTCTCTAGCTAAGATTTCAATAGGGTACTCTTCTGAAACCATATTAAATCGCCTGGCGAAAAATGGGAAACATTTTTTGAGGGTGTTAGTGCCCTGTTAATGCAACGGATACTCATGTTTTAGCTCACTTTTTGGCAATTAAGTTGTTTTTTACTACATTGTCATCTTCCTGTAACCCTTCTGTATTTTTACAGGGGGATTAAAGGGAATTACTTTGTTATATCCCTGTATAATTACTAAGGCATCACATTTTCGTGAGCACAGATGATACACAAATGAATAAATAAATGAATTCTCCTGTCTGAGGTACACAGCTGTGGTTTTAATACTTAAATTCATTCCATCAATAATCATGTTACGTAAGATCCATCCCTCAGGTCAAGGCTTAAGATGGTAGTTGTTTATTATATTGTTACAAGAAAAATCAAACGGCGCGAAAGTACACAGGGACGTGTAGAAGCAGTACACAGAAAAGATGCTGACAACTGAATTTTGTTTTTATTTATTATTCTTTCTGTACTTCGCGATAAAATGATTGGACAGTTTATAATCATCGCTTTGTCTGTGTAATCCTTCTATTCTGGTCCCTGTGTACTTTCGCGGTGTATGATTTTCCTTGTAACAAGTATTCGCCCATCCACGAACATTGAAACACGGTTTTCGCTAAATGACGTACCCTGGAAAGCAATCTCCGTCTGATAATAACCATCACATTGGTGTTCACAACATCAATAGCGGAAGTCAAAATCTAATAAAGTAGTTCTCTGGTGGTTTTATTTAAATTCAAACACGCCTGTCGGAGTCGGACCCTGCAAAGCAATGAACATCTAGTAATTATTATCATCGTTGATTGCGAGAGCGCCGATGGGAGAACTCTAAAACCAGTAAAGTAGTTCTGGTGTTGTTTCATTTCAAATTGAACACACGTGTCGGAGTGGGACCATCGGAAGCAATGCCCGTCTAGTAATTACTTTCACCAAAGAGCTCACAATGTCAATAGAGGAACTCTAGAGCCAATAATGTAGTGATTGTTTTTCTTAATTCAGGCACTTTGCGAGTGTTTGAATTAAAGGAAAGCAATCTGGCGTCTGGTAATTTACATGACCTTGGAGTTTACAAAATCAATTAATGAAATCTGGAGCCTATAAAGTAGATAGGGTTGTTTCATTTAGCATTCAACACACGTGTCGGAGTAGCACCCTGAAAAGCAATGTGCGTCTGTTAATTGTCATCACCATGAAGCTCACAACGTCAGTGGAGGAGCTCAAAACCATTAAAGTAATTATGGGGTTGTTTTATTTAAAATTGAACAAACGTGTCGGGATGGATTATTTTGATTTCCCTCCAACAGATATATTGTACAACTTCATTTTCCTACTACACAAAGCCAAGCTTTTTGGCATTTTCTATTTATTTATTTTCACGAAAATATTTATCTGGAACAAGGGTTAACATCGACATTTTGTCTGCTTAATTATCGTACCCAGTTCCGTCGGTTGGTATAAATAGGTTAAAGACGAAAACACTGAACGCGATTGTTCCTATGAATGTGTGACGTTCGGCTTAATTTTGTTACTTAATCTAGATTGCTTTGACATAATATATGAGTTTAAAATGCCAATCATCGTAAGTGGACACTGGGGATACATATTTGGAGTTGTATCAGTATTTATTTGAGCTACAGCTTATTAAATTATATACATTTGCAGTACCTTACATATTATGGACTGGTATCGCTTCAGTTTAATTTGCTTTCAGAAATATGTTTATAATTTGTTTTCAAAATGAATGCAGTATATTTTTTTTATTGCTTGCTTATATTTTTTTATTACTAATGATATTAGCTTTCTAGTGGTTTAATCACAGTTATATTGTTATATCTTCGATAAAAGTTATCAATCACGCATCCACGCACCAGAATCGGCAAATTAAAGTTATGAAAGTTGGCTTTATGGCAAGAGCTTGAGCCTTAAAATGCAAAAAAGCAGTGGCGTTCCAAGTGTTTCGGACGTGAAGTAGCAATGGGAGATGGCTGTTGCGAGGAGGAGAACGGGGTGGATTACTTGGACATGGAGCTACTTTTATAGTGACGCTCAGTGAAAAGGGGAATTCCGCATTACCAACCTTGTGGCCAGCCCATATCAGTGGTATGTATCGAGCAATATAAGTGGCAAGTAATGCCACCTGCAAGGTGTCCCCCCCCCCCCACACACACACACACACAAAACAAAAAAACTTATAAAGTTTTTTTCTTATCGCAAAAAAAAAAAATATAGGGATAGCCAATTGCTTATTTTTTGCCCAAATGTTGTGCTGCAGGTCCGAGGCAGATGCCAAACTTTCAGCTCGAACCAATATTTTATTCAGAATATATATTTTTTTATTTATTTATTTATAAACACTGCAATCCCTAGCCGGGATTTTAGCAGGGTGGGTGTACAATGGTGAAAGTACAGATACATAGCTGGCACAAAAGCAACGAAAAAACAACAAAAAAAGCACACAGAATGTAATATACTGAAATTAAACAAATATGAAGCAAAAATATGAATTAAGGTGGAAGGCAAATAACGTAATGATGGATGAGAAACTATATCATTAGTCGTGTTACTCCAAGCGATTTTTGTTCTTGGGAAAAAATATTTGAAACAATTATTGCGTGAGTGGAAGGGAGTAATGGTTAAGTCATGTCTTTGTGATGGTCGCATACCCAGAAGAAAAGGAAATTAGTAGAGATATATCCATTTTATAACGCCTTTTAATAAGTTGAAACATAAACTTGAGACGCGAATGACGATTTCTTATTGTTAACGGTGGTAAGTTGGCTGTTGCTAAACGCTCGGTTTCTGAAGTTCAAAATTGTTGTAAATAAACCGGAAGGCCTCTTTCTGTACGCTATCAATTTTATTATCATTAGTCATGGTGAAAGGGTCCCAAATAATAGCAACGTAATCTAACATTCGTTGAAAAATTGATTTATACACTAGAAGGCGAACATTAGGGGTAGAAAGTTTCAAGATTTTTTTGAGAAAGAACAACTTACGTATGGCGTCAGATCGTACAGTGTCAATGTATTGCGTCCAAGTGAAGATTTTTTGACATCCACAGGCCTAAGTACTCATTGTGTGTTACCTCGAAGAGAAAGATAATTTTAACAAAGTAACTAAATTTTAATGAGATTTTCTTGTTAGTGATCCTCGTAAAAACACTTTTGTCATCGTTAATACACATCTGCCACAGTATTCACACCAATCAGAAACTCTTTGAAAAGCACTATTTAGCAACGACTGATCTGATATACTATCTATTTCTGAGAAGATTACACAATCATCAGCATAGTTGAATTTTAACCGGAATGTCTTATCAATGTCATTAATAAGTATTAAAAAAACAGTGGTCCAAGAACGGACGCCTGGGGAAAGCCAGAGTCAATGAAAAGTTTGCCAGAAGAACATTAGCTAAACAGTACAAACTGTTGTCTATTAAAAAGATACGCCGAAATTAATTTAACTGAGTGGGTGTTTTTAAATATTTTATCTAGCTTGCATATTAAGTTTCCATGAGATACCTTATCAAACGCTTTCATAAAGTCCATAAAAATTGCATTTGTCTGCTTTCGGCTCTTGATTGATGTTGAAAAATCGTGTATCGTTTCAATTAGCTGAGTACATGTTCAGTAGCCTTTACTGAACCCATGCTGATGTTGAGTCAGGATATTGTATTTATCGAGAAACTCCGTTATATGTCTATGTATTATATGTTCTAAAAGCTTGCAACAAGTTGATGTCAATGAAAAAGGACGGTACTTTTGATGCACAGCTTCATCCTATTATTATGGAGCGGTTTTACTTTGGCGATTCCCCAGTCGTCCGGAATTCGGCCCTTGTACAAAGATCATGAGAATAATACATACAGATACTTCAATATCCATTCAGCATACCTCATTAGAAATGCATCGGGAATGTTGTCTGGCCCACAGGATTTTTTAATATCTAGTTTCAGCAGCATGTTCAATATACCATGTTCACTAATGACAACATCACAAATGGGTGGAAAATGCGCACCAAAACTTGGTATAACATTTTTGTCTGGCGTGAAAACCGATTTGAAGTGTTCATTTAATGCAATTGAAATTTTTCTATCATCACGAACTTGATTACCATCAATTTCAAAAATATCACAGGATCTAGAAGATGGATATATTAACCGCCAGAATCTCTCAGGAGACGTGGTTATGAAGTGCGGTAATGCTTCGCCGTAATGGTGTTGTTTCTCCATGGCTAATTGATTTTTTGAGCTGAGTGGGTATCAGTAAACTTTTCATTCAATTTTATGCTTGTCCAAGCCTGTCTTCGTTTTTTATTTTTTTTCAGACGCTTTAGTTGCCTCCTCAGCCGTAACGTCTACAGATATATCCAAGGTCTAATTTTATTATTGCTTTTTATAATGTAGCATTCCACAAACCCGTTCAATGCATTCATTTACAACATTTTTGAAGAAGTTCCAAAGAACTTGTATATTGCTAGTGCTGTTCTCGAAAGCATCAATGTTGATGGAAAGCATGTCTATAATGAAAACGTCATCGGCACGAGCAAAGTTGCGGAAACATGATATTTTGCAGTCTCGGTTCACAGACACGTCATCTAGAGTCAATAAAACAACCTGACGATCAAAAATTGCATGTACTACCTCAGATTTAGTATTTTCGGAAATCGTTCCACTTACAAAAACAGAAAGGTCAAGTATTTATTTAGAGTTACCTTGAATCCTCGAGATGTCTTCAACGACTTGTCAATAAGTCAAAATTAATTGCCATATCCATCATTGCTTAACCTGATTCGTCACTCCGATTTACGACGGAAAAGTTTGCCAAATCATCGTTTAGCAAATTAAAATCTCCTGATAAAATAATCCGATCACAAGGCCTAATATATGCGCTAAGATAATGCCTTAACTCCTCGAGAACAATAACCGAAGAATTAGGAGGCATGCAAAAGGCTCCTATGACGTACCTAATCTTACCACTGTAAGCTTTGCAAAAAATACACTCAATATCAGTAACATCTGGCATGCTCAGTATTTTTAAAGACTTCTTAAGAAGGACACACACTCCACCGCCTTTATTTTCACGGTCTTTCCGGTAAACACTGCAGTCAGTAGGAACAAATTCACTATCATTTATGCTCTCGCTTAACCACGTCTCTGTTAAAATAACGATATCTGGATCATGGGTGAACAACATTCCCTCTAACTCGGTGAAAATTTTAAGAACGCTCCGGCAATTTATGTTCAATACTTTCAATGATCGAGGGCCACCGCTACGTCGTCACTTATCGTTATCGTTTTTGCTCAGCCTAAAACGTGAGCACTTTCGTTCGTCCCAACCGAACAGTACCTTATCAACACTCAGCTTATCGTATACAAGTTTTACTTTCGCTCCGTTTTTCCTTTCTTCGACTGAACTTTTCCATAACTGTTTTCTCATTTCTCGAATTCTGAAAGAATAGCCCTCTGATAGTGATATCGTGGTGCCCTTAAGTCGTAGGCAGACATTAGTATAGGCGGAAAGTTATAAATGATTTTTGAAACTTTAAATGGAAAAGTGGTGACCGACGAAGCTCCATTGCCCAAGAAACCGAAAACTAGCAATAATCAACCCCATTTTCCCAATTTATTTTTGAAAAATAAATCACTTATAAATTTTGAATGAGATATCAGTTCATGCTGACACTTTGACACCTGGTTCGCACTTCTAGCGCTACCTTTGGGCGGACAAAAAGCGTGCGACAATGTGTAGCCCTCCTTTTTTTTTGCACTAAAATGTAACATTTTTTTCGGAGACTACACTAAGTGAACATAAAAAATATGCGTGTTACTTTCTAGCTACTTGACCCACGTGGTTCACGGCCTAATTTTTACAAAGTTCACAGGAAATCTGACGGTGGTCGGCGTACGAACTACCTGTTTTTCTGCTTATAGCGTCGTTAAATTCAGATTACTTCATGCTTTGGTGTGTCAACTCGCAAGCTGTCATTAATCACTAAACAGCCAAGAAACGCAGGGCGTGAAAAGTCCCGCACATTTATTTATCAGTGTGAAATCGTGGCATTATCCGATAAGTACTCTTTACAACGAATCGTACTGCGAAAAGCCTGGGTGTATTCCATATTATGGAATAAGCCCAGGCTTCCTATCATAGTACGAAGCCTAGAAATAAGCGGATTCCATATTACGTATTCCCTGCTATAAAACATGTCCAGTCTTCAGAAGTACGCCTTTCATATAATGAAATACGTACATCCTTAATATGGACGTATATTGCTTCCCACATTAAGGGGGCCATGCTTTTTTTGCAAGTTCTTTTTTCTTGGCTTTTATCCTCAACTCAAAAGTCAATTGATAAATCACTCGATAGTGATGTAGTATTTCACCAAATGCAATGACTTTAAGCAACCACCAGGGTGGGGTTTCTTCAAGGGGTTATGACACGCCAAAAATGAAATATGAGATAACTATACTGCTAGGAGCGATTGTATGTTCCTATCGATCCTGCTAAATCTGTTTTGAAAATTGCGCAATAGTTTCGTGGGGAAATGGATGTATATGCGGGTCCTTCAGAGGGGCGGATCCGGGCAGACCGGGAGGCTGGCTAGGCACCCAGCCTTCCGCGCGGCGCCCGCTTGCACGCACTCACGTACCTGGCTCTCTTGGCGTCTCGAGATTCAGCTTCCTCGTTTACCGTCCCGCGTTTCGGGCATGCTGTCCGTGACGATTACGTCTACGGCATTGCTCGCCTTGTCAAAGTGTTCGAATTGATCGCAGCAGCAATGAGAGTGATTGCAATCAAGATATGTTGGAAGCTGTTCCTTTTGACTGCGACCCGCTGGCGACCAGCTCCAGCGACGACGAGTTCCAGACGAACTCGTCGTGGTCACCCTCGTCCGGGAATATCTCGCAGGCGCATTCAGGGGCGAAGGTCAACGGGCCGGGGCGAAAGCGAGAATAGCGTTCGGTTTGCGGAGTTGCGTGAGCGGTTTTGTTCGTACCGCAGCGAGGAGAGCTTGGGCTATCATATGGGCGCCTAGAATGAGAGACCGTTCATGATCATGTGGTTTATGGATGCCATGGCGTGACTAACCTGAGCAGTGTTGCCTGGTCGCCAGATGAAAATGATTAAAATTCGTAAATTGATTAATGTGATTACCAGAACTCTAAATATCGCGTAACTTGGTGTATATACTAAGTAGCCTATGAGCATCCATTTCATGAATAAGCTACCCGTTTACTTTTCGTGTCATAACCCCCTTAAGCACACCATAAAACTCGTCATTCGAAAGCAATGATAAGTTCCGTCAGGGCACTCATTGGCCACGGACTCGAATTCAAATATTCGTCGACGGATTGATTGCTGAGGAGCGCAGACGTCCCACTGATGCACTGCTCTTGTCAAATATGTGAGCTGGGTAGGTAGACGTGCTTTGGATACCGCGGACGTATCACAGTTAAGGCACTGACACCTTTCGAAGAAAAAGAGGTACAAAATATTCCGCTATTACTTTCAAAATTTTGTACCGAAAAGCAGGCTTATGACTTTCTATTTTCGTTATTTTGGCCCTCTAAACAATATTAGATTGGTAAGATCCCGCGTCTAAAAGTAATTATTCCACCTCAAAATAAATTTAACGGCTGCTTTCAGCCATCAGTGACTATATCAAAGAAAAAGAGCCGAAAGCAGGACGAAAAAAAGAAAGAAAAAGCCATAACTTATCAAATCAGGTGAATGAAACTTGTTGTATTTAAGGTAATGAAATGTGTTGTACCGCGAGGGTAGATACCGCGTTTTCTCCTTCTTGTGACGCATGAGAGAACGCTCAATGTACCCTCGCGGACGATATGAGCTAAAACACTTGATCCGGCTGCGCCAAACTCTCCCGCGCATGTGCGTATGCTGCAATATGACAACGGGAAGTTCCCTAGGGGAAAAAGAGGTAGAGATAAAAATAAAAATAAAATATCTCCGGGACTATTTTAGCGACTTCGAGAATAATAAAAAAATACCGGTCTACTACCGTACAACGTCCTAGGTCGGTACTATGGCAAAATTTATCAAAACCATAAGAGTGAAACATTGTAGTCGGGTAAGCATTTTAGCGTCAAACTGAGCCAAATGCTTGTTCTGCTACATCCACATTTCACCGAAATATAAAATCAGCAGAACCCATCCTTTGGGAATGATTATCTACGTTAATGCGAATAGCATCAAACGGAGTGGGACCACGGCCGCTAGCTCACCCTCTTCCGCGCTCGGGAGAGGGTGATGTGGCGGCCGTGCTCAGCCTCACGAGAGCGGAATGAGCCCTCGTGCATGGAACGCGCGCGCACCGGTAGCTGTGACAGCGCTGTAAAGCGCGTCCTATGGTAAAGATATAAACAACCGTTTAGAGTACCGTTGGTTGAGACTAGTTGAGACGCCAGAAAGTCTGGTCGGTACCATTTTGAGTGTTTGTGCGTATGGCGCGTGCTTTGCTCGCCTTCCTAAGTGACACAAACGCACGTGCTGGGCTGCGGAGATCGTGCGCAGGGCTGTGAAAGTGTCAACAAATTTAGAATCGCCTCAAGAGTGGGCTGGCGTATCTAGAGTGTGCCGGCCACCTGACGAACGCGCATAACTCCGCACCGTTTGATGCTATTCGCATTAACGTAGATAATCATTCCCAAAGGATGGGTTCTGCTGATTTTTTTATTATTTATTTATCGACCCGCGGCGTAAGAGGTTAGATAGCCAGATAGATAGATAGATAGATACATAGACGAAAAGTGCGTGAAGTATCCAAAGAATGCTATTCGCATTAATAAATTTGCGCCGTAGTCCAGAAGTGTTCCTACCCTCACGGAAACTTGGGCGTTGCTACACCGGTAGATCGTTAAAGCACAAATGTAATTATTAAAATAAATCTCTCTGTAATTATTTGAAATAAAATACTTTTGATTTTGATTTTGTTTTAAACACAGACCGTTCTCGGATATTTTCTGGTGTTCCTTGGACTCCGTTCTATGTTTGCGCGGGTGAACGCTCCGTTGAGAGTACTTCTCAGCGTACACTACAGCACTGCGGAAAAGCGAAATGGGAGAGTTGTTATTGGGATATTGTGTCTAACTGTTAGCCACAGCACTGTCACGTGTTATAAAAGAAAATAAACGTTTCTGGTGCGAAATTGTGCAGGCGTTGTGAATTCGAAGGAAAAATGGAACTTAGTGAATACTGGTGTGATATTCTAACTTGCAGTAAATTTGCACAAGACATTCGCGGCTAGTACAAGTGATAGTCAGTGCACCAGCTCCGTCGGTGTGCATCTTCTCTGTCCTGTGTCCTTGTTCGCGTTGTTTTACCCGTAAACATGCTTCACCAACTAGCCCGATTTCCAACAGTAGTACAAGTGATAGACCATGATATTGTGATGAGTTCTGTTCATCATTGTTGGTGATTTGTTTTGAAAGTCGCTGTTTAAAAACAGATAATTGGGTAGAGCTAGAAGATGTCAAATAATATTCTTTAAGTGCATCTGGGCGTCAGCAGAGGTTTCGCTTTTGCCTGAAAGCGCACGTTTACATGCAACTACAATATAAGCCTCCAACTCTTTGAGGGCGTCATTAAAATTAAACTTAAAACTACCTTTTCACCTTTAGCCACGAAAAGGAAGCTTGGGAATAACATTAACGAGTTCCTTGGGTTTTGTTTTAGAAAGGCACTTTTAAGAGCCATGTGCCACTTTTTGCACAATAAAAATCTGCGTGTAAAGTTTTATGAATTGATGCAATTCAGTTACGAAAATTATTTTAGAATTATTAATAATTTGAGTATCGATGTAAACTTTGCACCTGAAACAAAGCATACATTTGTTGTTCAAAAACGTTTTGTCAGACGTGTTTTTTTTTCTACAATTCTATCTGGTTCGTCGCTTATAGTAACCAAAACTGACTAATCATTCAAAGTTATTTTTTGTCCTTTATTAATCTTCATGGCTTTGAGAAGCGGCTTTTAGAATAAGTCTTTAAAAAAAGTGCTCTTCTCGCAATTTCTTTTGCAGCTGCGTGTGGTGCTTGTAAGCACATCTATATAGCCAAAGGAAAAAAATAAAGCGGTACAAAAAGGACACAGAGATAAGACGAATGGACACACAAACACAGCGCTGCTAGTCTTCTACTCGTGCCTTTGACATTTTTGTTTACGTTGGTTTATTTATTATCGACATATATTCACACCTAGCTCATGGAGTGTTCGATATAATCAAACTTTCTGGACAGTTGTTGCTAAGAGATGGTAGTACACAAGTGGGAAGGCAATGAAGGCATTTGGATTAATTTGGGCAGTTCAACTAAAAAATCTTCGCATATTGTTTGATGTGTAATAAGCATGAAATGTGTACTTGTGCTGCAAAATGTCTTTTTTATGCTTCCAAAGTTAAATTTCCGTGTTATAAAACGCGCTCTAACATGTCTCCAACCAAACGTATAAATGTTGTACTTAGTCTGATAATTAAAAAAAAATTAGCATAATGGGAGAGAGGCGCTCAAAATGTGAAGTTAGCCCAAGGAGTACCACATAGAAGACAAGAAGTGCGCCTTTCCCCCTAAACGTCACTAGTGAATGCCCGCTGCGCCGACTATACTCCGTTCACTGTACGCTGGTATTAGAAGCTCCGCCTTCAAAGCCAGCGCGCTGGCTTTCGGAGAGCTTCAGTTGCTCGTGCCTGCGTGTTCACACCTGTGTTAGCAACAGACTTGTGCTCGTTAGTTGAAAAATGTAACGGATTACAATCACAAATTACAGACCTTCAAATGTAATGAATTACCGTTACAAATTACTTTCGCCGAGAAGTAACGGATTACTTTACCTGCTACGTTACAAATTACTTTCACGTTACTTTTTCCGTCCACTTATTCAGAAAACAATAGAAACAATTTTGATATTTTTCAAAAATATTCTGCAACCTTACTTTTCATTTTTTTATACGCCCGTATTATGGCAGTTCTTAAAAAATAAAGTATTGTATTATATTGTATTTAAGAGAGAGAGTGTAGGTCCACTCCGTTTACCTGTAAGCTACCGCCACCTACCTTACGGCCTCCGGAAATTATCCCTGGAATTGTGCAGAGAAAGCTAGCGGTGCGCATGCTCAGTAGCAGCGTCTACATCCGCTAAGAAATTCGGAGCTCGAGCAGCGATCTACGAAATCTCCCTTTAGACAGAAATGTTTCGCCTGTTATTCACAAAAAAAAAAAAAAAACTTCTAACGTTCTAATATATAGCCAATGCAGAATGTAGGTGTCCCAGCTTAACTTGCTATGTTTCTGTAGATTAGAGTTTATTTTTCTTGCTGTTGACAATGTGTGTTTATTTTCTTTCCAGGCGTAGGTGGGAACTAAAAACAAAACGGGGAAATAAATAGCATAGTCCAGCTCACACTGCCCGGTAAATAAGAGTTGCACCTAATGTTTTGGTCACACTCTTAAATCTGTCATGTGCTAGCAGTGTGTGACCTTTTTTGCTTTCGCATTTCTTTTCCCAGTGACTTTGGCGGGTTGTTCGTTTGCTTGCTCGACGAAGCTCAAAAGTACATTCAAGTACTTGTTGACGTACGTGTCCAAACAATTTTGGCACACCGTGCCTTTGTTTCTAGTTTCGATTAGCGGCATCAAGTACGCCTTCAGCTGAACTCTTGTTTGGTGCAATATATCAGTGAAATGTGCGTCGACTGCACGGCTGATGTTACCTGCTAGTTCACGAGCTAAGTTAGAAGGGGTGTCGTTCTCGCAAAAGAATATGTCTTGTTCTTCAACAGGTTGTCTCTTGAGGTGTTCCACGTTTCTGATTAAAGTTGGATTTGGTAAGCATGAATAGAGCTCTGACTGGCTGCATACACGGCTACATAGGACTGGGAGTTTGTTGTGCGTCTGGTCTATCGTCCGTGAAGTTCTCCGCGATCTCCATTGAGTTGTCATAATCGTCTGTTGAGGCGTCAGTGGAGATTTTGACGCCAGACTTGGATAGCTCTTCTAGTTTGTGCTCCAGTAACTTATAATTACTCATGTTTGTTCGGTCTTCGGAAAACGAAAAAGAATTTTCCACCACAATGCAGAAACTTTTTTTTTTTTTTGCAGTGGTAGGCAGCCCATGGCATGCCTGTTAAGTATGCCCTGGTGTATGCCCAAAGGCGGCTGATTGATCATAGTGGTAGGCAGCCCATAGCAGACGTGCTGGCCGGCGTACACAAATAAAATGATGTGTCGGCGGCGCAAGATTATCATCATCGCCACCGACCACGGGTGTGGCACTATCATCATCGCGACCAGGGTGTAAGATAGACAGGTGGGGAAACGAGAGCCAAAATGAGCGACCCGATTGTGTACCCCCCGGGTTTCTCTTTTCCTGTGGCGCCATCTATGTGGAGCACTGCGAACTCTCACTCCGGTTGGCCGACCAAGTGGGGCGACCGGTGGCGACCAGCTAAACTGACGGAAATTTTTTTCTTCTCGCCGCAGCGCCATCTGTCGCAAATCGAGGGTACCCGCAAGCAGACGAGTACACAATCCGGTCACGGCGCTGCGGTAGGCCTCTATGGGCCGTTTCCTCACCTGCCTATCTTACACCTCTGATCGCGACCGATGAATGGTGTGGCCCTGATCCGGAGCGCGTACCAGGGAGCGCGCTTTCCCGTGTTCTTGTTTTGGACTGCCTACGGAACTGTCGTTTGGCCCTTATAGGTTCTTGCTTTCATTAAAATACTCCGACAGCCGGTGACGGCTGCTCGGACATAACATAAAATTTAAATAGTAATGTATAACAGGCTTACACTCTTTTATGTATTTAATAACTATAAAAAAGCACGTAAGAAGATTTCGGATTATAAACTCAATGGAAGGCGAAAATAGGGGGTTATCGCAGACGACAGTGGAAGAAAACAACCACAACAACAAAGTCGCAGGCGGCTCTCAGAATGTCAGGGCCTACTGTAGCAGACGAACCGGGGGTAGTAAGCGCCGTAGCGAAGGAAAGAGAGCAAAACTAATCCAAACAAAGCAAGGCAAAATACGCGATAATATAAACGTCGAGTAAGCAAAAAAGCAATAAAAAGAAACATGAAAGCAGGAGGAATAAAGAACGCGTCAGAGTAGCGTCTCCTCAAACATAAAAAAGACTGAAAAAATGGAAAGAGTTGAGACGGTTCAACGAGTGTCGACCTCTATCGTAGAAGTAAAGAAGCGGAAGACGTTAGTCGTCCCCGCGCTAACCATCGGAATTTTTGCACCGTAAATAACGTGACTGAAATCACCTTTTTTTTTGCGCTACGACGCTCTCCCCTTTTTTCTTTGTACGCGCAAAACGTTTTATTTTTCGTTTTTTGTAACTTTGCTTTTATTAATTTATGTAGTAGCGTCAGATTCGCTTATGCACACCGACTTCTTCCAGAGCATTCTGACATCGCAGTAACGTACGTGATTCGATCTTGAATTTTGCTTCGTCATTCGGAGACGATCTTAACGGGATTGGCCAGCTCGCCCATTCGACGAAATTTCAGCGCAACGTTTAGACGCGTTTAGGCAAGAGTTAGCCACCACAAATTGTGATTTCTTATTTGGCTTGAAGGATGCCAATGCAGCGTATGACGTTTTTCTAGATAACTTCAAGCGACTGTACAAGTCTCATTTTCCTTATAAAACGTCAAAAAACTAAAAAAAAATCGAAAGCCTTGGATTACCCCACACCTGCTAAAACAAGTTAACACAAAATGTTCACTGTATCAGAAGTTTATAAAAAGTAGAGACCCTAATGATCTTATTGCCTTCAAGTCCTTTCGTAATAAGCTAACCAACACATTGCGTCACGCATAAAGCAGAATATTTTCATAGATATTTTAGCTCGGCAACAGGAAGAACAGATATTACTTGGAAAAAATCAACGGTCTACTGAATCGGGGATCGTCCGGACGTATCGTCGACACACTTCGTGTGGGAGAGCAACTACTGTCGGGTGCCGCACTTGCGAATGCTTTCAATAATTTCTTTGTGAATATTTCGCGACCAAATACTTACGCTGCAGGATCTCGAACGTACTCCGAGCGTCTCAACAAATCAATATTTTTAAGCCCTGTGGACGAAAACGAGGTGGTGTCCGTGTAGTCTCAACTGAATAATTCCAGTTCGTGTGATTGTGACGACATTCAAATCCGCCCAGTTAAGTATGTTATTGACCTAATTGCCCAGTGCTTGTCGTATGTTTTCAACCTCTGTCTTGAAATCGGGGTCTTTCCAAGCCGCATGAAAACAGCAAAGGTGTCAGTAATACATAAGAAGGGAGACAAAAATGATTTAGGTAATTGCAGACCAATATCAATACTGCCCGTTTTCTCAAAAGGTCTAGAGAAGGTTCTTTATAAACGCCTCAGCGTTTTCTTTGACAAGCATATTGTTTTGACGCCCAGCCAACACGGATTTCGAAAACACCGTAGCACTAAATCAGCGCTGCTAGCACAAAAGGAATTTATTCTAAAAACTTTCGAGGCAAGAAAGATGGTTTTTGGAATATTGTCACGAATGACAAGTGATGAGGCGACGAATGACTGAGTAAACTGAAGGTTTAATGGGGCGAACTTGTGCCCAAAAATAAAGGGAAAAAGAAAGATAACAACAGAGCGTCGCGGGCGTCGAAAGCGGCGAAGCAGCAGGATCGAACGCTGAGGCGAAACTGACTCCGGCTCGCCACGCGGAGCCCCTTATGTACACGCGTGGGCTTCTGGAATAATCGGCGTGGAAGGTTCGACGCGTAGAACATTCGGGCCTAGAATAAACAACAATGTTCTCGAATTCACCAGAACATAAACTGGAAGCATAAATAAAATCCGCGGAACTCCCAGGAATCGAACCCTGGGCCTCCGCACGAAAGTCAAGCGCGGTAACCACTCGGCCACGCACGCACTTGCTCGCTGACGCGCGTGGCATTACTCCCCCTTTAAAAAGGCATCGTCTCGATGCCACGCGAAAGGCAACAAAACAGAGCAGGACAACCAAAAGAATGGGAAAATACGGAGGCTGGCAAAACACAATCCTATCAAGTGTTGCACGAGATCACGGTTCACAGTCTTATCGCGCGTAGTACGGCTTGAGGCGCACGACGTGGACGACTTCGGGTCGTGGAGGGCGGCGTGATGAAGTCCGTGTTCCGTCGGGCATCACCTCGTAGTTCAGATCGCCGAGTCGGCGAAGCACTTTGTAGGGTCCGAAGTAGCGCTTCAGGAGTTTCTCGCTTAGACCGCGTCGTCGTATTGGGGTCCAAACCCACACACGGTCTCCGGGCTTGAAGCGAACGTCGATCCGGCGAAGGTTGTACCGGGTAGCGTCGACACGTTGTTGATCTTGAATTCGGAGTCGGGCGAGCTGGCGAACTTCTTCGGCTCGTTGAGCAACCACCTGGGCGTCGGGTATCCCATCGTCAGCTGGCTCGTGGGGTAGCATTGCGTCGAGCATGGTCGACACTTTCCTGCCATGCACCAGCTGAAACGGTGTTACTCCTGTGGTCTCTTGCACCGCCGTGTTGTAAGCAAATGTGACGTAGGGTAACACCTCGTCCCAAGTCTTGTGCTCTACGTCGACATACATTGAGATCATGTCGGCGATGGTTTTGTTCAGCCGTTCTGTTAGTCCATTTGTCTGCGGATGGTACGCAGTGGTTCGACGGTGGCCGGTGCCACTGAGACGAAGGATCTCTTGCGTCAGCTGGGCCATGAACGATGATCCACGGTCGGTAATGAGGACTTCAGGGGCGCCGTGCCGGAGGACAATGGACTCGATGAAAAACTTGGCGACTTCCACAGCCGTACCTGATGGAAGGGCTTTCGTCTCGGCGTACCGTGTGAGATAATCTGTGGCGACGATTATCCAGCGGTTTCCCGACGTTGACGGCGGGAAAGGGCCAAGTAAATCCATTCCGATCTGCTGGAACGGCGTAGACGGGGGAGCAATCGGATGCAGATGTCCTGATGGCTTCGTCGGCGGTTTCTTGCGTCGCTGACACTCGTGGCATGATCGAGTGTAGAGGTGAACGGTCTTCGGTAGCCTTGGCCAGTAGTATTTTTCTCGAATCCTGGCGAGCGTCCTGCTGTAGCCGAGGTGCCCAGCCGTTGGGTCGTCGTGACAGGCTTGGAAGATCTCCTCTCTAAGGTCGGCAGGGATTACCAGCAGCCATGGCGAGCTGTTGTCTCCGAAGTTCTCCTTGTAAAGCACACCTTGTCGGAGGACGAAGGTCGGCAGGGCTCTCAAGAAGACACGGGGGATAGTACCCCCTCGTCCTTCGAGGTGCTCGATTAAGGCGCGCAACTCAGGATCGTCTCTTTGACGTCGCGCCATGTCGTCGGTGTTGACCGCCCCAAGGAAGCACTCGTCGTCATCGTCGTCGATGCTGCCGGAGGATGTCTCGACAGGGGCTCTGGACAGGCAATCGGCGTCGCTGTGCTTGCGGCCTGACTTGTAGACTACAGTCATGTTGAACTCCTGTAGTCGGAGACTCCATCGAGCGAGTCGTCCTGACGGGTCCTTGAGGTTCGCAAGCCAGCAGAGCGAGTGGTGGTCCGTGACTACACGGAACGGGCTCCCGTACAAGTACGGACGAAACTTCGTGATTGCCCAGACGACCGCAAGGCATTCTTTTTCAGTCGTGGAGTAATTTTTCTCCGCTTTGGACAGTGTCCGACTTGCGTAGGCGATAACTCGCTCGGTGCCTTGTTGCACTTGCACCAGTACCGCGCCAAGTCCAGCGTTACTGGCGTCCGTGTGAATTTCGGTTTCCGCATCCTGATCGAAATGTCCAAGAACAGGAGGAGTCTGCAGTCGTCGCTTCAGCTCGTCGAATGCCTGCTGCTGCTCCTCGGCCCATTCGAACTTCTCGGCGTCCTTCGTGAGGTTTGTGAGCGGTGCGGAAATCCTTGCGAAATCTCGAACGAAGCGGCGATAGTAGGCACATAATCCAAGGAACCTTCGCACGGCCTTCTTGTCTCTCGGCGCTGGAAATGCTGCGACGGCGCGAGTCTCTCTGGGTCGGGGCGAACGCCTTCGTTACTAACCACGTGACCGAGGAATTTCAGTTCGTCATAGGCGAACCGACACTTTGACGGCTTCAGGGTGAGTCCGGCGGTCTGTATGGCCTGGAGAACAGCTCGGAGTCGTCGCAAGTGCTCGTCGAAGTCGCCGGAAAACACTACGACGTCGTCGAGGTAGACGAGACAGCTCTGCCACTTCAGTCCTGCCAGTACGGTGTCCATGACACGCTGGAAAGTTGCTGGCGCCGTGCACAGTCCGAAGGGCATAACCTTGAACTCGTACAGTCCATCCGGCGTGACGAAAGCTGTCTTCTCTCGGTCCCGTTCGTCGACTTCGATCTGCCAGTAGCCGCTCTTCAGGTCCATCGATGAAAAGTATCGAGAGTGGCGCAGCCGGTCCAAAGTGTCGTCAATGCGGGGGAGTGGATAGACGTCTTTCTTCGTCACCGCGTTCAGCTGTCGGTAGTCCACGCAGAACCTAAGCGTTCCGTCCTTCTTCTTAACCAGTACGACTGGAGAGGCCCACGGACTGCTTGATGGCTGGATTATGTCGTCGTTCAGCATCTCTTGAACTTGCTCCTGGATCACCTCCCTTTCTTTAATGGAGACTCTGTACGGTGATCGATGCACAGGGCGCGCGTCGTCCTCGGTAACGATGCGGTGCTTCGCAATGGCTGTTTGGCGCACCTTCGACGACGTAGCAAAGCAGTCGCGGTATTCGGCGAGGAGGTTAATCAGCTGCCGTCGTTTCGGGCCCGGAAGCTTAGGGTCGATGTCGAGCTGCGCAGGCGACGTACTGTCTTGCTGAGGTGTCGAGGGTTCGTCAGTAATGGCGGCGATTTTGGCGGAGTTTTGGAGGTCCTCGACGTGGCCAACGGCTGCACCTTTCGTGAGGTGTTGCGTTTCATTCCGAAAGTTCGTCACGAGTACCACAGTGCGGCCATCATGAAGTTCCGCTACTCCTCTTGCGACGCCTATTCCTCTTCCTAGGAGCAACTGGAGGCTTCCCTCGAGCAGAACTTCGCCGCAGAAAGCTTCGGTGATCCCGACGGGCACGAAAACACTCGACCGCGGCGGTAAGTTCACGTGACTTGCGAGAACTCGGACCGCGGATGATGTCGCTTTGGGTTCCTCCGGTGGTGAAACAGGTTTTCGTAGTGTCAACCGGTTTGCTCCGAGGTCGATGACGGCGCCATACTCGCAAAGAAAGTCCATTCCGAGGATAACATCCCTCGCACAGTCTTGCAGAACGACGAACTTCACAGGGCACGTCTCACCGTGGATCTCGACGCGAGCAGTGCATCTCCCGACTGGTGTAATGAGGTGTCCTCCGGCGGTTCGTATTTGGGGTCCGTCCCACGGCGTCATGACTTTTCGAAGGCGGCGGGAGAGCCTCCCACTCAAGACTGAGTAGTCTGCTCCGGTGTCCACGAGTGCTGATGCGTCGACGCCGTCGATGACGACGTTTAGGTTGTTGGACACCGTTTCAGGGGCGTCGTTGCGATGCGTAGCGTCGGGAGAGTGGGAGCGCTCCGTCGTTCTTGGAGGCTCTTTACTTCGGTCGTCTTCGGCAACGCCACCTCCAGGCGTTGCCGCACTTAGTTTTCCCGGCGACGCAGGGAGACAGGCTCTCTCGGCGGGGTCGTGGCGCTGGGGACGCTGAACGTCGTGGCGATGGGGAGCGGGCTTCACGGCGGAGAGACGACACTGGGGAGGGCGAGCGTCGGAGGTACTCCTCGATGTCGCGAGGGCGCTCGTCGTACCTTGGGCGCGGGTCGTTCGGGTGGAACCCGCGCAGCCCCAGTTGTCTGTAGGGGCATCGGCGGTAAATGTGGCCGGCTTCACCGCAGTGATAGCACAACGGGCGTCGATCGGCCGTCCTCCACACGTCGGTCTTTCGTGGCGCTGCTGGTTCCGGGTGGCCGTGCGCCCGATCTTCCTGGCGTCGGGAATACTGCGGCGCTGGAGGTTCACGTCGGGGTGGTGCCGTGACCTGGCGGTGAGTTTGCGGCGGTCGTCGGGCCATGGCGGCGTAGGTCAGCGTCGGTTCTTCGGGTGCGGCCACGGTGACAGGGACATCTGGTTGGATCGCTCGCTGAACCTCGTCTCGGACCACCTCGGCAATGGAGATTGAGGCCGGGCGTTCAGCAGTCGGCAGGAGCTTCTTAAGCTCCTCCCGGACGACGTCACGGATGATGTCGCGAAGGCCGGGGATGCTTGGACTGATGTCGTAGCCCGATGCAGAAGCAGCAGCTACGCTCGAGTGCCGATGGTAGTGGCTGGCTCTTGCGAGGAGGGCACGTTCCATGTTCGTGGCCTCCGTGACGAAATCTTCGACAGTCGATGGGGGTTCCGAACAAGACCACCGAAGATGTCGTCCTTTACACCTCGCATTAGTATCCGCAGCTTCTTTTCGTCGGTGGCTTGAGGGTCGGCGCGAGCGACTAGGCGCAAAACATCCTCGACGAAGCTGGTGATGCTTTCATTCGGGCCTTGGGTCCTTGTTCGAAGGATATCTTCGGCCCTCTCGCGTCGGTGTTGGCAGGCAAACGTCTTCTTCAGTTCTTGCTTGCACACCTCCCACGACGTCAAAGAAGCCTCGTGGTTTTCCAGCCAGTGCCTCGCAGTCCCTTCCAGCGAAAAGTAAAGGTTCTGCAAGCAGTGCTCAGCTGACCAGCCGTTATGGCGGGCCACACGTTCATAGTGTTGCAGCCAGTCCTCGATGTCCTCGTGGGCGTCTCCGTGGAAAGGCGTCGGAGTTCTGGGGGCCACGGGCAGGTATACGACGGCAGGAGCGGCCGGGGTCTGGGCCTGGTCGGCCATCGTCGTCGTCCTTGTTTGCCTGGTCCTAGGTGGCAAGGGTCCTAACTCCGGGGTAGGCCAAGGTTCCGGCGACTTGATCGGAGCTCGGTCTGGTCTTCGTTGGGTTCTTGGGGGCTTGTGTTCGGACTTGCACTGTCGGAACTCGGAGGGGTACGCGGCAGGGGCATGCGTTACCCCGCACCTCCACCAAAATGTCACGAATGACAAGTGATGAGGCGACGAATGACTGAGTAAACTGAAGGTTTAATGGGGCGAACTTGTGCCCAAAAATAAAGGGAAAAAGAAAGATAACAACAGAGCGTCGCGGGCGTCGAAAGCGGCGAAGCAGCAGGATCGAACGCTGAGGCGAAACTGACTCCGGCTCGCCACGCGGAGCCCCTTATGTACACGCGTGGGCTTCTGGAATAATCGGCGTGGAAGGTTCGACGCGTAGAACATTCGGGCCTAGAATAAACAACAATGTTCTCGAATTCACCAGAACATAAACTGGAAGCATAAATAAAATCCGCGGAACTCCCAGGAATCGAACCCTGGGCCTCCGCACGAAAGTCAAGCGCGGTAACCACTCGGCCACGCACGCACTTGCTCGCTGACGCGCGTGGCAATATTCGTTGACTTTACAAAAGCTTTCGACCTGTTAAACCACGACATCTTACTGTATAGACCAACACGCGGCCCTGACGTCACGCAGCTGCGGTGGCGCTGTCGAGGGCACTGCGCATGCGCAGATGCCTCTCTCCTTCCAAAATCGGTTGCTGCGCACGCGCAGTGACCACACCTGGTGTGGGCAAACGCCGGCTTGTTTGTAAACAGCGTGTCGGTCTATAAGCTCGAATCGTTAGGTGTTCGTGGACAGGTGCTAGCGTTATTTCAATCATACCTAAACAACCGATGTCAGTATGTTACTGTAGTTGGATCCCACTCAGATGTCAGACCAATCCTTTCTGGAGTGCCGCAAGGAAGCATCCTTGGTCCACTTCTTTTCAATGCCTTTATTAATGACATAGTTCAAATCAGGGAAGTTGCCGATTTCATATTTTACGCCGACGACACAAGCATTTTTTTTACGGGTGAAAGATATTATGATATTATACACGTTGCTAACGATACTTTGGCTATGCTTGAACAGTGGGTAAGGATAAATTCCATGGTAATTGATAGTTCTAAAATAAAGTCGATACTTTTCTGGCCAAAATGCAAAAACGCATCAATCATAGCGCCATTATTATACAACTCTACTAATATTGAATTCGTAAAATCGTTTAAAACTCTGGGAGTAACATTCTCTGAACACATGACGTGGGAGCACCATATAAACTTAGTTTGTACAAAGCTAGCACGTACTGTCGGGGTCGTTCAGCGTCACAGATATATACTTCCCACCAAGGTGAAACTGTTGCTGTACAACTCTTTGTTTTATTCACATGTCAGCTACGGGTACCTTGTTTGGGGAACGACAGGTCTGACCAACGTAGAAAAAATACACCGGCTACAAAATAAAATGATGCGCGCTATTTGCAACTCCCCTTATCAGTCTCATTCTTCACCTATCTTTCGAAAGCTTTCCGTAATAAAAATTTTTGATTTATACGATTACAGGCTAAATCTAAGCTATATATCTGACATAAAAAGAGGCACTTCAAACTTGACCTCACTCGCGTTCCTGACTAAAAACACGAACGCCTATGAAACGCGCTGCAAAGACTAGTGGAAGGTTGAAAAATGCAGAACCAACTATGGAACCCAAATGATGAAATATCTACTCCCAAAGGTACTTAGCAGTCATATTCGAGAAGAAACTGACCTACGCAACATTTCTGCGAGAAAACGGCGCTTAACTTATGTATAATTTTGCTTCATCCTTGTCCTTGTTTTAATATTGCTTCCATTCGCCTTTTTCCGTGACTGACGATTTATGTCTGAAAAGTGATTGTTTTCTTGTTAATTCCGTGTGTGCTTCTTTTACGTTCTATTTACTACGCATTGCATTTAGACATTTTTTTCGCGGTTTTTGTGCTAGATTTTTATATCTAACGTTTAGTGTTTCGTTTTTTTTTACTTGCTTGGCATTGGCTTTGGACATTCTTTTTATACCTGTATTTTTAGACATGCTACGCATTTATAGCGCATAATTTTAATTTTTCCGTGACTTTTTATATTTATGCTTTTTACAGCTCCCTTTAGATGTTATAGGACCTTCTTTAGAAAATGAACGTTGCAATTGGTTTTTTCGTTTTTGGTATTTTGTGTTTTTTAGTGTTTTTGGTATTATTAATTTTCTTTTGTGTCTGATTTCCCTGCGAATTTGTGGGTCACCAATGACCTAGTGTGATTACCTCGTAGGATGACTTCCATGTTTCTGCATTTTTGCATCAGTGACTCGACTTTGCTCCTTATGTACACTAAAAAAAATACTTTTTGCTCAACCACTGTCTGTAAGGGGTCGAGGATACGTCAAGCTGCTCTATAGCAGCTTTCTTCCTCGGTCTCCCCCATCTTTGATGGAAATAAAGGCAATTATTATTATAATTAAAAAACTGTGATAAGCAAGACATTCATCAGAAATGGAAATTGCAACAAGAAAAGGAAATGACTGATAAGAACAATAAAGTTGAAACAAAGCTATGTTCTGAAATGTTTGTACATTGCCCTTTTTCAAAAACAGCGCGAAGGTACATTCGTGTTTTGCCTGGCTTACTTAAGTTGGGACAGAGTGTTTTCGTCGGGAGTTCTGAAATATTGCACCGAGAAAGCGGTTAGATCTTTCCCACGCAAAGCAAATGTCCTTCACTCATGAGCTGGCACCTATATTTTAACATTCCAAGCAGCGAATGCCCATGACAAGTTTTTTTCATTGATCACCTCGCACGGAGATAGGCAAAACCAATGCGTCTTGGAGAACTCGTCTGCTAGCGTTAACACCGAGCTCAGCAGGGGCACTGCAATCACTTTTCCCCCGCGCTCCGTGGGAGTTGCCAGTACAGATCAACCGTGTCAAGTAACAGAGAACAAAGGCCGACGAGATTAGTTTTCTCGCAGTAGAGTCCTCAAGTTGTTCGGCGGCGATCTGGGAGAACCCAATTTGAGAGCAAAACGTTATGCCGCAACTGAAAATATTAACTATTCCGTCACTTTCATTGCTTGGACAAAGTGCATTTTATAAAACTGCTCAAGAAAGGTGTCGAAAAGAGACATAAATTTCTCTCGGCACCTCTAAAGTACTTTAACTTTACTATAGCTAAAGGAAAACTAAGAGCCCATGTGCAATTTCACAGATCCGTTGCTTTTAATATCTGTGCCATGAGATCATCAATTTAGAGCACAGCGCGATGGTACTTGGTAAAATGCGCGAAGTTTACCTCGCCCTACATTCGGTTTTGCCGTACTGGCACGGTAACTACAATTCAAGTAAATTAACGAATTCAAAAACAAAAAAACAAGCCATATTTAAAGACGTTTAAGGCATGGATCCACGTTGCGCCGGTATCTGATCATCCTCAAGACTCGACTCCGGAAGTCGGAGTGATTGCTTGACTTTCGAACACCTCTAACGCGACACTGAGATCACACACACACACATACACACACACCCAAAACAAATGATTTAATGTCTTAATAGTGTGTATGTCTTAATAATATGTCCCAAAGTAAAATTGTTGTTTGATTGTTACACCGTTAGGCGAAATTGGTACTAACAACAATTGGATGCTGTTTTTCTTCTTTTTTTTTTCTGTACACGTCGATCAGAATATAATAGCGTCGGAATCACTCTTAAATTAAAATATATCTTGTGGACTAAACATTTCATTAATTATTCTTCTCTTTCAGGCCGCTTGAAGAAGCATACATTTCGGAAATATGTGCATTGCACAGACTGTAATAAAATAATGCCTGTTTGGTGTATTCTTTAGAAATTAAGCCGACTTCAATCGCGCACCAGATATTTTCGGGCATCTTCTACTTTAAAAAGTTTGTTATATAAAAATGAGGTCAACGTTCATATTCTGGGAAGAGAAATATATTTCTTCATTGCTGGATTCCAGACAGCTCTGCGAAAACGTGGACGGCTGCGACAGACACGCACAAAAAAGAGAAACTTGAGATATTAAAGGGGGACTCAAGCGGTTTTTGGGGAAGCTACTTTTTGGTGCGATGGCGTTAAGCAAGTGTCAGTGAATGAGTATCTTCAGTTTTAGAAGGCAGAACCGCCTATTAATCACGCAGGAATAAAATACGTGCGGACTCTTTTCTGTAC
The DNA here is from genome assembly GCA_037355805.1 of Ixodes ricinus. Taxonomy (NCBI): domain Eukaryota; kingdom Metazoa; phylum Arthropoda; class Arachnida; order Ixodida; family Ixodidae; genus Ixodes; species Ixodes ricinus. Next base: position 41,797 of record JAZHYW010058585.1, read on the forward strand.
TTGCGAGGACCAATGAAATTATCGTATGTTTGAAAATTTTGGCGGCCTTTCTTTCCCCGCTGCGTTGGAAACAACCGCAGCGGCAGACCAATCACAGGTCGAGGAGAACTGGTGGCGCGCGTTGCATGCCGGTCGTGCCGGTCGCGGCCGGCTTCTTCTCTGCGAACATGGCGTCGGTGGTGATCGTTGGCGTGGTCGGCGTGGTGGAAGCTCATCGTTCCGCGTAAAAGCGCTATCCTTGACTGTGAATTTTCGTCGTGTGTCGCTATGATAACCCAGCACGTACTAGAAGGGAAGATCCACCTACTCGTGCGGCGATGTCGTGGCGGCACTCTCAAGACAGCAGAAACGCCCGTGCCGTCGTGTTTGTTTACTTCGACTACAGTGGTGCTTTCTAAGCATTTGTGTCCTCGAACATCGCCCGGATTTCTTATTTAGCGCATTTCATGCGTGTGCTCAAGTTCAAGGTATTACTGGCGCGTACCGTATAAAGGATGCGAATTTTCACGCGTTTTCATCACCGGAGAAAAGTGATTAGTGTTAGCAATCCTGAACGCTCGCAACGTCTATCTGATCACGAAATCATATTTCTACGTTGCTATATCGCTGCTAAGATTACATTGTCTTTTATAATCGTAGAAAAGGCGTGTGGCGATATTTGTACTATGGTAATGTCGTGTATTAGAGTCGTGATCGTCCAAGACGGCGTACTGCATCTTTTTATTTTCTTTTTTTCATCCACTGTAGCCTGCAAGCCTATCAAGAAAAAATAATAATAAAGCTTTTGGCTATAGAAAACTGTCTGTCTATATTCTGTTACGGCATTGAGTAGCAGTGCGTCCCCTTTTTAGAGGGGCCGCTGAAACAGCTGACGACTGCCGTGCTGCGCTTGTTGTAGTGGTTGCAGGTGTGTGTACGCGCGGCGCTGAGCGGTCGTTCCGGTTGCAACGGACGCAGTCGTAAATACGCGCTCGTTGCACATGTCTGAACCAGCCTTCCCTCCGTCCTCCCGAGGCGAAAGTCAACGTGGCGACATCGCTTGACATCACGTACCAGAGGTAACGCTGCGATGTCAAACGTTGGTTTGGTTAGGACTTGCCCAAACCGCAAATCGAAGAACGCCCGAAAAGGTCTGCGTTTCGTCGTCCTCGGAACCCGAACATGACTCCGAAGCGCTGCTATCGTCCACATCGCACGTCGGAGTGGCGTCATAGGAAATCATCCCCAGGTCGGCTGTCCGCCGAAGAATTTCAACCTCTAACGGCGTCAGGTCCTCGAGCGTAGAGAACTCCGCCATGATCGAAGCTCGAATGACAAAGAGGTTCGGCCGATGCGGCTACCTCGGGATCACTGCGCGACGGAACGTCGTCCAACGCCATTGGCCCGAGATCCTTTTGATAAGCGTGCGAGGACCAATGAGAGTGGTTTCGTTTTCGGATGGATCCGAGGTTTGGCGGCCTTCAATTACATTTTTATTAAAGAAATAATCACCGTATGACTATACTTTTTGGTTTTTAGGGATACTTAGGGCGTCTAAATTCAGCTGTCATCATCAAAACACGAACTCAAAAACCACTTGAGTGTCCCTTTAATGTGTGTTTGACGTCTGATCGAGTAACACTTTGCATAGTCATCCGGTTGCCGCCGCCCTTCTCCAAATACTCATCGAACGAACACCCATGCCACTATAAATCAATATTTCGAATAGGTTGTATCCTCCCTGCTGTAACTCTGTCTCGAGACTAGAGATAGTGTTTGCATTAAACGAATTGGCGCGTTAAACGTAAACTTCGAGTCACGACTCCACCGACTTGTATGAGTAAACCGGAGACAGCAATTTCCTGCTCGCTTGCTATGAGTCAAGCTCCGAGGCAACGTAATCAAACACGGAGATAAGGAAGGGCGAAACGCACACTTCGTTCAGCTTCATGTAAAAACGAAGCGCCAAGGGCGCTAGGAGCCATCCTAGCCAATCCAACACTTCGATACTAACACGTGACTACCCACTCTGCACGTCACGGTTCTCCTCCCGAATGTGACATTACACTCGTACGGTATTGCTGGCTTGGTTTCTATGGCTAGGTGTCTTTTCTGCAGTCCATGGTAAGAAGAAAATGATGTGTAGCAGCAATGTATCGTGGATGGCTAGCAAGCCGACCAAACCGCGTTTCTTCGCGTTTACGAGCGAAGGTTAGAAAATATGAGGAGTTTCTAAGCGCGTCGTAGACGAGGCTCGAAAATGTAAGACTAGCCTCTTCGGTGGCTACGAAAAACATCCCTGTTGTGAGTGGTCCACTCGTTGTGAAGCGCCCGGTAGGCGTCAGTCAAAAAATGAATACACGTACTCTTCAAACCTTTTCATCTGCCCTTTCTTAAAAGCTATTCGTGTCTCCAGCTCATTTCTCGCTCCACTCGCTGCGGAAACGGGAGCCGCTGTCGTAAGGGTCACTCCGGTTCTCTTGCACAGCTGGCACGGCGCAACTAGTCGCGATTATGGCTCGCGAAATGTCGTTTCTGAATGCAAACAAAACCCTTCACGGTTCCAATGTTGTGATGTAGGGGGCATGTGATTGTAACCCACTACAGTGTTTTGTTATGGCATATAGAAGCAAATGCAAGGGCTGTGCGTTTGCGTTAGTTGCGTGCTCCGCGCTGCACATGTGCGTCGTTGCCACGCGCCCATTCAAGACCGCAATTTTCGTCTCCGCGCACGCACGGTGTGGAACACGCAACGCTAACGCGAAAACACAGTGATCGCGTTCGCTCGTATACGCTATACTAAAACTCACTACACTTTCACCGGTTTTTCAACGCCAGCGATACGTGCTGCAGTGAGCAGAGGTACAAGAGGCTAGGCGCTCCTTCGAGCTGGAAAGGCTGATATTGGCAAAACGGCAGCGCGTAAAACTTAAAAAAAATGTAAATATTTCGGGTAGTTTTTTTTAAATTAAAAAAAGCAACAACTGGATCTTTTGGGGGGGGGGGGATTTGGGGGCATTTGGTTTGGTTACTTTGTGATGTGTGGCGGATTCGAAATTCTTTTTGATAGTGAAAAGTCGAAACTTTGATATCAGAATATGGTTCACCCAGAATGAATATCATTTTACATAGGTTTCTAAAATTAGCTAAAATGTTTTAATTTGTTTTATTTTATAACTTGCTAATGAAGAGTGCTAGAATGGGCACAGTGATGATAATTTGCCAACTTTGGATTGCCATAGTTTTTCGTGGTTTCGAAATTAGATAATAAGCAACGAATTATATTCCCAGAGGGTATTTTAAGTCCCTGGGACATCTCACGTTCGCTTGTTCCTCTTCGAACGACGTTCACCGGATGCCCATCGGACGATCGGACGCAAGAACTCGGAACGTGGCACGGCTCATCCATGGGACCTCTAAAGACGGACCTACCGACATTTGCCGAAGCACCCACCGAATGATCCTCATATGCGATAACATCACAATTTCTTTATAAAAGTGTCAATACATGCCATATATCATTCTCTTCAACATTCGTATAATTATCGTTTGTTCTTCTTACTGCTCATGATTGGTGCAGTACTATTGATCGAGTTATCTGTCTGCATTTTATATGGGAAATTCACATAAACGTGGTTCAATGATATCATACACCAGTTTATTTCTCCATTAAATTCACTACAATGTTTCGCGTCAGTTGTGTTTGCGTGAATGTACACATGTATGCAAACATATCAGTGTAAGCGTAGCATCCTGAGTGAATTTAATGAAGAAACAAATTTGTCTATAATATCATCGGAGCACGTTTATGTGCATTTTGCATATATAGTGCAGACAGATAACTCAACAATAGTACTACACCAAGCATGAGCTTAGAAAAAAAAGTATACGAGGAGTAGGTTTAGTATTCGCTCCAGTAAGCTACGTTGTGACAGTATGTGTGAAAGTACACCAAGACAAGTGGAATTTCTCTCAAACTACAATGAATGTAACCGCTCTTTGCTTATGTACCCACATTAGGAAAATAAATAAATAAATATAAATGTTTCCAAAGCTAGAAGACAGCTATAACAAGTAAAACCAATAACTATACAAAGAACACTTTGATCGCTGGTTAACCTTTCCATATACTGGTTCTTGGAGCATGTCTGAGCCATGGCTTTATTACAACTTCGACATCATCCTTTTTTGATTGTGAAACCTTTTGTTTACTGCAGCTGGAAGAAAAACAGTACAAAATAAAATGTAATTACAGCCCTGTTGGAACCACGGTACCCTTCAAGGGCAGTATGAGATGGGAGAGAGGACAACATATCCCTTCATTTGTTGTTTAAAGGGGTACGAAAATGAAATTCTAGCACCTATTTTATTGTTTAAATTTCGCCTAGTCAAAGACAACAGCTCGGAAAGGGCGAAAGCTTTATGAAAAGGGCAAGAAAACGAATGCTAAAATGAATTAAAGGATTGCCAAAGTGCACATGGTCGATGTTTCCAAAACAGTGATGTATGCCGAGACTACGGACACTGCAGTCATGACATCACTTCTGACAGATGACCAGTGCCGCTCTATGGAAGTACGGGTGTACTCGTGAAGTCGCCAACGCCTGAACGCGAAGTTTTGGCGGAGAAAGCCAACGTAGAGCTTGCCACAACGGAACCCTGTTAGGTGGATTTCGCGGGTCGACCCAATGACCTATCGGTAGTCTACTTCGGTGTGGAATTTACTTCGTTGGAAAGTTCAGAAGTGAAGAGGTTCTGTGCGTTTTAACGCCCAGATGTCGCGCTATTGTGTGGCAGCGGACTGTATTAACAGCGTGTTTACATCGCGAGCTGCTGACACGATACTTTCCGGAGGGACGGATGCGTCTTTCACATCTGTCGTTTTCCATGAGGGTTCCGACAACAAATGATCGCTCGCGCCGTAATCACTTTCGTGACGAGAATTGCGAAAAGAGCCCCAGGGCGATGAAGCGTTTCGCTCTGACCGTGCGGCCCCCGCAGTGTGGGTGGGCAGGCCGTCATTGTAGTCAGTGCTGTGGCGCGCAGTTGGTGCGGCCCTCAGATATCTCAGTTCCACGCGCTGGCGCTACCGAGTTTTAAAGATGTTAATTACGCCAGCCTCCCGTACCTTTGTCCGTCCTGTATGGGATAATGTCACGAATGCGCTGAACATCCCGAGACTCATTGAGCTCTCCCGTCTGCTCTTCGAGCGCTTGCTGAATGCCGTTTAGAAAGAAAAACGTAGCCATCCACTCCATATACAACTGTGGGATTGTCGCTGACGGGGAGCAATGATCACATTTAGCCTACTTTTGAACATGATAGGGATATTTCAGTTTTCATTGATCACCGTGCAGGGAAAATTATAGCATAGAGTAATGAAATGAAGATGTTCAGAAGTAAACAGAGTGTACATTTCTTTTTCATGGGTACATTTTTAATTCTGCTCTTTCCCCCTTTCGGCAGATCAAAACATATTTGAACAAAATTGCTACCTTAACCACTCTGGCACTCATTATAATGCCCCCCCCCTAGTTTATTCGTCAGCGGGCAAGCGAGCATCCGCCTAGATGCAGTGTTGGGGTTTCGTCGACTAAGTTGGAAATAGTTCTTTGACCTGGAAATTTCAAAAACGCCACACAAATTCGGTGCAGAATTTCGAAGAACACAGCCTATGTGAGTTTCTTGTTACTATTAGAGCATTTCTACATGGTCTCTTTTAATACAAGACTTAAATAACCTTATATATTATTACTTTCTGCCCAACCTTTTCATCATGCAAGCTGCAACCAGAAGTTTCGAAGTTTGATTTGTGCGAACTTTAAGGCACCCTTTATTTTTGGTAGTTTCTGTAAATGGACCTTTTCCGAGAAGCGTTCTGCGCACGCGCGAGCGCCCGATGCCAAGCGGCGGAAATTGGCACCAAAAATCGAGGAAATTCGAAGGAGGCTATAGATCAACGAGTAGCAAACGTAATTGCAGCATACATATAATTGTGTTACGCAAAAAAAGAAAGCGGACGGAAAGAATAACACGATGTTTAAGTGATCGCCACGAATGCCCCACTTGACGGCGCGTTGGGCATTGGGGACAGCTCAACGCGCCGTCCACTTGGACGGCGCGTTGGGCCAATGCAAATGCCTGTCAGCGTCTGTGGATAAGCAGTAAAAAGTCACCGACAGGACTAAGCAAAAATCAAGAAAATAAATATGATGTCCTTCCAGCTTTTCTGTTATTGTATTTTTTTTTCTGGACTGCATCCACGAGCAAGATGGGCGAATGACATGAAGCACGATTAAAACACGACCTAAATTGTTCTCTTTGGCAGGATAGGTGCACTGGAATACTGGAGAGCTATTTGCCTTTTCAATCGAAATGGCAGGAAAATTCCTAAACAAACTTGATGCGAGCCGAACGCCCGAGTTTCTCCAGCCAAATCGCTCGCCAATTCTTACTTATAGAGGTACCTACTCCACATTAAATCTTTGGTCGCACTCACGACGGTTCCAGAATTCACTAAGAAGGGGGGCCACTTTTACGGGAACTAAGAGGTTTTAATCAGCATCAACATGGGCACAGAAACATATCTAGCCAAATCGATCGAAATAGTTTATGTAGGACGCTACGCTTAGCCAAGTCCCGCTACGAAAACAAGCAACCGCACAGCACTTCCGAAGGCGCGAACTTAAGGCAGTTGTTTGCTGCGAAATGCGTTGGTTGAGGAGATCTTCCTCTAAACACTTCTGTAAACTCAAAACAACTCGCCCTCATAATAATAGACGAGCTCATCGAGCTACGCTCGTTTAGCACGCCACAGACACCGGAAGTATTTTTTTGTTAACGTTTCTAACCGACGCAATATCGGAATACGTCTGAAAAGATTAATGGCTGCTACTTAATTATTTGCTTCTGAAACATAAAAGCATAGTCGATTAAAATACTGTTCGACAGGGAGATACAAATTTCCAGCCTACCTTTCACTCGTCAATCATCTCTCTAGCCAACGTTACTAAAAATCCTCAGTTGGGAAACTCACCCTTGAAACCTGGGCCGCTGACGTCCACCGAGGTCGAGCTGAATGCGATCACAGCGCCACCCTTTAGCGACGAGTTGAAACATGAAAGTTGCTTTACATAGCTACTGCGAGATGGCCCTGCGAGATGGCGCCACCGGCCCTTGCCCAACTCGACGTGCAGCCGTCCAGTTGCTGGAGTGAACGCTGCGGGACTAATGGTGGCGTTGCGATCGCAATTAGCTCGGTTCTCGAGTACGGATCGGAGCCACTTTTTTAAAGCAGGCTCTTTGGCAGTTTCCCAACTGAGGGGTTCTAGTAACGTTGCTCCAGCCAATGAGAGATGTCAGCACCTTGTAAACACGGGGCGGATCTTAGCGGGCCGCGACCTCCACCTTCTGCACCTAAGTTGTGTCTAGCAGCGTAAATATTGCTAGAAAATATTTTTTGTGGTATTTGTTTTAAAATAAGTGTCTCATCTAGGCCCTTTAGATAACCAAAATCAATTTTTTTCATTGCAGTGTCTCTTTAGGACTTAAAGCTCTTCCCATATCTCTAATTTATCAGCGCGAACGCTGGAGAGAAAGTCGCCTCCCGCTCTCCCCTGATCCTCCCAGTGTCCACTCTGCTTAAAGCCCGACAAGCAGGCAGAAAGACAGAACCCCACTCTCGCCTACGCTTGTTTCCTCCTTGGCGTTCCCCCGCGAAGGAGAAAAAACAAACAACCTCCGCATGTCTCGTTGAGTATTAGAAAATATTAGTTCAGCGGCAAGTCAGTAATCCCTCAAAGCAATGCAGAAACCGCGCCTCCCATGTTTACATTGCCGCCCTTTCTTTGAAGCTATGCCATCGTCCTGACCCTCGGAATTGAACGTCCCTAAGCCGACGGTAGGGTGACAGCTACGTGCTCGTCGAACCAGTCAGGTGGTGATCAGCTCATCCAGTGAGTTCGTGATCTGTCCTTTCTACTATACTTCGTTTCACCTTAAGTCCAAACGCAGCCGACGATACGAGCTGATGGAACCGATCAAACAGCGTCAAGAGCGCACCGTCATGGTGTTCGTCATGTTTTTGTATGAGCCCTATCATCGCTGAACCATTTATAAACAGAAAATACCCAGTGAACTGCCTTTTCGACGCTCCTTGATTTGTCCCATTAGCTCGTAGTATCGGCTGCGTCTCGGCTTAAGCTGAAACTAAGTATAGCTGTTTCGAAAAAGATTTCCGTCCGAAGTATTAACTACAACATTTTTTGGTGTACGATTTTGGTTAAAATATTGATACACAGGTACTTTTTATTCTTAATAGTTTACGCGTTATACGTGTTTTCTTAACAACAAAACGTATGTTTGCCATTTCAGCAACCCAGGCAGCACACCACTGTTGGACCCCCGTTGGACCAATGTTGGCAAAAAATGGTTCCAATATTGGTCTGACGTTGGCATTTTCGAAAACGCCACCCGATTCAATGGTGGTCCAACATTGGTGCCAATGTTGGACCACTGGTTTGCCAACGTTCTAGCCCACGTTGGACCAACGTGGTTTGCGCTTTTTTATCCAATATTGGCATAGAGGTTTCACCGTTGGCTGAACCAACATTGGCATCCAGCGCCTTACACACTGGCTCTTCCAATATTGGCTATTCCCATATTGGCATCCAGTTTAATACACTGGCTATTTTTTGCATCCATTGTCTATGACATTATTGGATGCCATTTTTCAGTCAGTGTTCTAACCAGTGTCACAAAAAGAGTGCAGAGAACCAAGCAAGTTCCTTGCCCTTTTTCCTCAAGCACAGTTTTCTTTCTGATACTAAAATCTAATAAATGCAGCAATTTTACCACATTTGGACACTTTAGAAATCAATAAAGCATGCAAATGAATTGTTCATAACGTTTGATAGTTCATAATTTATTTAAATCAAATAAAAAGATTTAAAAAAAATTGTGCACACTCGGCGGCACGCTCGGTAGTGGACAGGGCAGACTCGACAGGGCAGACTAGGCAGACTCGGCGGCACGCTCGGTAGTGGACAGGGCAGAGGGCTGGGTGAAGAGCTGGGCAAAGGGCTGGGCAAGGATTCCACGCAGGGGCCTGGCCACAGGATTCTGAAAGAGACAGAAGCGGTGGTTCGGATTCAGGTGAAGGGTTTCAGAGGCTCTCAGTTCTCTCTTACGCTTGTCAATAATGAAAATCAAAATAAAACATAGCTTCATTATTAATCGCCGCCTTTTAATTAACCATTCGATTAATCGGCTCGGTTGCTCTGCAAGTATAAAATCTCGGAAAGGCCTACCGACTTTTTTTTGTTTACTTTTCCATATTATCAACTTTCTTTTCCAGTGAATTATTTTTCGTTATTTTGTATGTAAAAAACTTAGTACTGCCTTCTAAAATAAATAGATGCGCAGGTAATACACCGGGGCCGGCTTGGTGGAATCAGTGTCTCAGCTTAGACTGGGTGAAGGAAAGCACTGTAAAGAATGGGACGCGCGAGCGTCATGAGTCGATGTTTGAGTCCCGTTCAGCTCGTACGCTGGCTTTGACAGTGCTTTCTTTTCCCCGTCTCAGCTGAGACGCTGTTTCTAGAAAGACGGCCCAGGCGTTTACTATTGTTTTGTTCGTCCGACTTGTCCTTACTCAGAGCTTGATCGATCTAGATTAAAATATTGATAGTGGTTTAAAAAATTAATCAAATAGTACGAAGGTTATTTCATAAATTGCTTAACTCTACTCGTGCAACATCATGGCGTCCCTCAACCTTTCATCTAGCTTTAAGAAGTCTTAAGAATTATAATCTCGTCATTTAAGTTCACACCAATATTTCTGCGTTAATTTGAAAAAAAAAACGTTTTTAAGATTTACGATATTTGCGGAACGGAAATATGTAGTTATTGTTGTACCCATATTGCCTCCATAATATTTACAATTTATAAATGCAACCGCTGGCCTCCCTCTTCAGCTCACCAGTGTCAAACGCACTACTAAATTAACAATTCAATAAATACCCCGGTACACGTAACAACATGACTGTTGAACAGAGCTTGATGCTTGAATCAATCAAGAGTTTAAAATAAATCGCGCAGATAAAATAGCTTGTCGTGTAGAGACAATTACTGGCAATTACACTCGCAGAGCGCGGTGACATAACTGACACTCCACTCGCACCCAACAACCCAAACCTTGGCAAATAAGGACTACACAACGCTGTGGTATTCGGCTTGGAAATACCGGGAGGACTTTTTACTACAGCACACATCTACCGCTAAGAAGACAGCCATATTTTAACAAAAAATAAATAAATAAAAATGACGTCGAACACAAAAATAACCAATCAGAACGTCTCTCACGGTCTATTAGAATAAAAAGCACTTGCAAATAGCGCTGTACAGGGCCTTTCGGGCCGATCGCTCTGGATTACACGTTGAACTCGTCGGAGATTCCTGGCACAGAGTTCGACACGGTTCAAACTCATCGGATAGGGACAAAACGTACATTGCGTAGCAAGAATACCTATCCCCAATGGTCAGGAGAACTTCTCCTTGTCACTCACATGGAAGAGAAGGCGGTCAGTTGTGTCTTCGGTCCGTCGAAGCTAGTGGTCACATGTATGCCCACAACAAAGGAAGATCACCGGTGTGTAGGCGCTGCCGAAAGAATATCCATGGTCTTGGCAATCCGCATGTTGAAGATCGCACTTGGCACTAAGACGAATTGCGCTGCTGGTGATCGGAACTCTAGAACTAGATTTACCACATTTACCGCAGAAGCGAAATCCACAGCAGGCCCGCAGGCCGTATCACCCGCGAAGCTAGGTCCGGTCTTCGCAGGCATTCGGGGTTCCGGGTTTGTAAACGGCTAATGCGTCATCCGTCAAACCACGTGATCACGCTTCTGCCGTTACCCGCGCACAAAGAGCGGATTCAAGCGATAAAAAGTATACGCCTCATTGGTCCGTCGAGTCCGCACCGTCTAGAACGTCTTCAGCTTAGGGAGAGGGAGAAAATGAGAGAAGGAGTAGAAAGAAAGCAGCCCAGAACGGGGAGTGCGCTTACAAAGGCTAATCTTCAGGCCCATCTCAACAATGAACCCAACCAGAGGATTAGTCACTTGTACCCAAGGTTGATAGTGCAGTGGATGTTATGCGTGGCCTCGGGCTTTTAGTCAGGTTCCGTGCTCTGCCTTATCACTAGCTTCGAGACTGTAGTCACGTGACCCTAACCGGAGACAGAATTGGCCTAAAACACGCATAGCGTCTACCCTGCTGCCAATACCGATTGAACAGGACAGCTCTCTGAAGGCCAGATTTTGAATTTCTAAATAAGCTGTCCAGCCCAAAAGTGATTCTAAACGGGGCAAGTTTGAAGACAATGTTTTACGTCGTATAACTCACATTAAAATTTAGAATGAAGAACTAAGCGCGACTATTTTTTGCGCACGATGTCCACAAATAACTAAATATATATATATATATATATTATTTTTATCAATAAATTTAAAATTATTTGTACACTGTTAGGTTCGCGTTTTTAAACTTCAAACTTTTTTTTACGAAAGAGTTACACATAAAAGACACCACGGACAGCACATCGTTCGACTTTCAACACACGATGAATCGGTTGCGATGCTGCACGAACAATATCGGAAAGATGCTGCGTAGGATACGCCGGGCGCAACGGCTTCGCAACCGTTCGAAGGGCAAAGGATTCGCGACGACAAAGTAGCGTCTTCCAACTTCAGTAAGCTAATGGGGCTCGAGAGTACCTCGCTAACATTTCCGCAGAGCGAGCGCGGCCGGCCAGATGGAGGCGCAGTATGCTCTCGCGTCGCGATTGCTACGTCGTTCTTCTGCCTACACTGATGATATGTGCACTGGCAGTCGAAGCAGCCCTCTCGAGACTTCATTCGAGTCCAATAGACGACTTTCTAGCTCGAAAGACTCTCGTAAAACTGAGAGTAGAAGTCACTTCGGTTGGCGGCGTAAGCGGCGGCTTTATGTTTGTCGACACCTGCGTCGTCAATGACAAATATGCACAGAAACATTAAATATAAAAAATAGAGCACGCAGAAAGAAATACAAACATGGCAGGGGCACGGACAAAGTAGAAGACGTTAACGCTAGGTAATGCATATACATACAAAATACACTAGAAAATACAAAAATAATTAAATCTAAAAAACAGAATTAAGTTTTCAACGCCGAGGTAAGGCAATGCGAAAGAAGAGCAGCCGGCAAACAAACTGCAATAGTCCTATAGGCAGCTAAGGACGTATTTGTGATCGCGGTTAGAAAGTACCGGCGACGTACGCCCCATGAAGTTGGCTAAATAAAATTCTCGCTCCGAGCGAGCGCGTGAATGACTCTTTTCCACTTTCCTACCTCTGCAATGCAAAAAAAAAAAGGTCGCGGGTTTATAGTTTACGCGACACAAATATCGATAAGCCATTGGCTATGGCAGTGCAATATTGACCAGCCTATACCATGACATCACAAATATTGGAAAACGCTTGGCTTTGACAGTTTAATATTCACCAGCTTAAGCCAGCGTAAATACAATATCGGAAAGCCATTGGCTCTGACAGTCCAATATTGTACAGGTTATGCCGGCGATATCCAATATTGGAAAGCTATTGGCTTTGACAGTCCAATATTGGACAGCTTATGCCGGCGTAAAGCCAATATCAGAAAGCCAGTGGCTCCGACAGTCCAATATTGGACAGCTTATGCCGGCGTATTTCCAATATTGGAAAGCTATTGGCTTTGACAGTCCAATGTTGACCAGCCTATGCCAACGTATTACCAATATTGGAAAACCATTGGCTTTGATAGTCCATTATTGTCCAATGTGATTCCAATATTGGGAAACATATGGCTCATTGGGCCATTGTTGGGCCATTCTTTGCCACATCAAATCCAATGTTGGCCCAATACGGTGTGCTGCCTGGGTACCGTGTCGAGTAGACCGTGTATGACACGAAGGTTGCGAGACGTGTACTTCAACGGGTACACATACAAGCGAGCCTGCGCTGAACGCATCAGCTTGACAATTCATCAGAAGACACATGACAACATTTGACATATTTCTAAGTGGGGCAAAGGGTACCATAGGGTTACTCAGTAGCATCGTAACCAACTAAGCCACTGCGTTAATTTTTCGAGACAAAACAGAGTCGTCATGAGACTCACAATGGGGCGAAGGATGCGTTCGCAAGAGCTGTATGCTTCCATTAGTCGTTAACTAGACGCGTCCGGACCCCCAGAAAGTTCGAAGACAGTGCAGCACGACATAACACGTTTGACCAGAACCTCTACGTTTTTGGGAAAGTGGTACTTGCTAGGTCGAATAATCACTGCAACAAAAGCATTCCTTGATGTTTTGGTCGATTAGTGATACCCAGGTTGCGAAAATGTCCAACTCGCACGGTCGTTTTCGGTTTTAAACACGTAGCTGGTATGCTATCAGTGCACCTGACGGAAAGTTTGCGAAATCAGCGTGCTTTGCCTACAGTCAAGGACCTTGGGAAAATACACACGCTAACCATGATCAACGCTGTGGACCGCACGTTGTCGAAGATGGATTTGTTGGCAGCGGCATCAGCAAGAGATGTAGAGCGACTACAAACTCCAGTACGCCTATAGTCAATGGTCAAAAAGATCATCGAGACCGATTCATCGGTATACGCGCCGTGATAGCTCTTAACAGGTCTAGCATATGGCTGCTCTGGGCCAGAAGACCCACAAGTCCGTCAGAACTGTCCGTGATCACATAAAAGGACGAAACGCTCTTGCGCTAGTCGACACGAAGCCTTGAGCACCTAGTGACGGTGTGACCACTTTGATTCTAAAGTCCATCAGCTTGACCACTGAGCCACGACGCATGGCGGAAACGACTTCAGGGAAAAGTCTCTCAGAGATAGAAATACAGGCACAGCGAAGAAGAACGGTCACTGGCACGTTTCAAATGCCATGAATGAAGGGATGACGGGCATATAGCACGCTTCAACGTCAAGATGCAGAGGGAGCATTGGTCAAAGCGCTCGTAGTATCACCGCGTTAATCTGCCCAGGGTTGTGGTAGGGTTGCCTTGCGGCATGCCCATCCGGGAGGAACAACACGAAGCCCGGGGTTTCCATAACGAGAAACTACATTTATTAGAGTAACAGGAATGGGTTGTTAGTATCAACGTAAAACATTGCCGGAGCGTTCGAACTGCACGCCTTCGTGACCTCGGTTCGTCTCCCCTTTTCCGTGGGCGTGTGCCCCCTTTGTAGGCTTCTGCGCCTGTCCTACGTGCGCTGTTGCGCGCCTCAGATGTTGTCCTGTTTTGGCGGCCGGCAGCGGCCTCTGGCCATGGTGGCAGACACTCGCTCCCACACTCCCCCCCCCCCCCTTAAGAGGTCGTCATCGAGGGTGTGGACGGCGGTGCTGTATCGGCGCTAGGGCGCGCTCCAGGTCGCGGTCGTCCTTGGTGGCCGTTCCCGAAATCGCCGGCAGGTCAGTTTTCGGTGCCTGTGGAACGTCTTGCCCACTGTCCGCGGTTCCGTGGGGTGGGCCTCGCCGGTTGCCACCCTCGGTGACTTCGACCGCCACGTGTCCTAGGACCCTGGCGTCCAGATGCCCGGGATAGGTGGTGGCGTTGCCCGTGATCCATCTTGGTGACTCAGAACGAGCAATTGCCATGGGTTACTCTCATGTGTAACCCCTGGCTCTATATTGCATAAAAAGGGATAAAGGATCTGGAGTGGGCACACAATCGCGCAATATCCCCCCCCCATCCCCTCAGAAAGGCGATTAGATCCGTGGGATGATATACGATCGAGGTACAACGCTCGAAACCCGAAAGAAATAAGAAAAAAAAGAATCTTCTCCACCGCTTTACAACTCTCTCTCAGCATTCACCGACGTCGCAGGTTGTACCGCCTGTGTGGCAGCGAGGGGAGGGGGGGGTCTGGGACCGGGCCGTCGTCGGCATCGGTCCGATCCTGCGAAAAACCATCTTCCGGGATGTGGAATTGTTTAGGGTCGGTGACATGAGTTGGTCCTGTGGACTCACCACTGAAATGGTGAATTAGTGTGTATGTAAGCGGGGAAAGTTTTTTGCCTACACGAAATGGACCATCCCACCTGTTGTCCAGTGAGGTCGTGAAGCCTTTCGCCGCGTCACTTAGGGGGTGAGTGCGCCGGAGAACCAAGTCTCCCACCTCGAACTACAGGTCTCGGCGTCCCTGGTTGTACTGGCCGGATTGCTGCAGTCTGGCAACGTCAAGGTTCTCCCGGGCTTCCTTGAGGTTGATAGTGAAACGCTTTCGCAGGTCGTCTGCGAACTTTGCGTAGTTGCGGTCCTGTGCCCTGGGCTCTGTCGAACGGAGAGTGTTAGTAAGAGGAAAGGCAAGCTCTCTGCCAAAATTGAGCTGGGCAGGGGTGAGCCCGGTTGACCGGTTAACCATGGTGCGGGTGGCGAAGGCCATTTCTGGGAGCTTCGCATACCAGTCTTTGTGGCGCTCCGTATGCGCAACGAGCATCATCTTAAGGTTTCGATTTACCCTTTGGTTATATTCGCCTGTGGATGATACGGCGAAGTTCGTTTATGTTCAATTCCCAGAACCACGCATGCATCGACGAACACTTTGCTCTTAAAATACGACGCATTATCCGAAATTAGGCTTGCCGGGAAACCAAAACGCACGAAAACTTGAAGTAGGCAGTCCCATATTTTCTGCGAGTCCAACTTTCGTAAAGGGAACAGCTCCACCCATTTGGTGAAATGGTCCGCTACTACGAACAAGTACTGGTTTCCGCGTGGGCTACGTGGAAATGGACCAATGACGTCACAGCAACATATCTGCCAAGGGCTCTGGCTTGCGATCGGTTGCATGAAACCTGGGGGTTGACCACCATGTGGCTTCGCTTTGTGGCATGACGGGCAACTACGCGCATACCTCAGTACATCTTGCCGCATGCCGGGCCACGTCGCAATCTGGGACAACTTATCGTAAGTTTTGCTCCCACTGCTGTGTCCGGCTATGGCAGAGCTGTGCATGTATCTGAAGAAGGACTTACGTAACTTCTGAGGTATCACTGTTCGAAACGGAAAACTGCTTAGATCATCATCAGCCTGAGGGATGTAGCGCAACAGGAGTCCGTCGCTGCTCAGTAAGGAAGAGTCGAACTGTTCATCACCCTTGGTGTTGACTGGACTGGACGCTGCCAGCCAGGCAGTCACTTGTTGGCACAACCCATCGTCGAGCTGGGCCTTAAGAAGCTCCTCTCATGAGACCAATGTTCCCGACCGTGAATCATGTGGTCCCTGTGCTGTATTAACGACCGCAACCAGACCTGGCACTTCCTGCACGTGCTCCTCAGGAAGGGGGCGCTGGAAAGTGCATCAGCAAGTTGGTTTGTAGCACCCGGCCTGTACACGATAGTGTAATCGTATTGTTGCAGCGTAAGTGCCCAACGAGCGAGGCGACCAGCGGTGTTCTGAAGTCTTTTCAGCCATGACAACGCTAAATGATCACATTGAATTTGGAATGTTGCGCCATCCAAATACATGTCAAATCGCTTTAACGCATACACTATGCCTAAGCATTCTTTTTCTGCAATACTGCAATTACGCTGTGCGGAATTGAGGGTCTGACTTGCGAAAACAACCGGGCGAAGTGTACCGTCATGTTTCTGCAGTAAAACAGCTCCGACGCCACAAGCGCTTGCATCTGTCTGCAAAACGAATGGTTGGTTTAGGTCGGGAAGATGCAGACACGTGTTCTTTGTCACTGCCTTTGATAAGGCTATGAATGCGCTTTGTTGCTGTTCGCTCCAACACCATTTGACGCCTTTTCGAAGAAGGTGATTAAGCGGCTGAGAAATCTCCGAGCAGTAAGGAATGAAATCCCTATAGAATGCAATCATTCCGAGATATCGCTGTATACTTTTCACGTCATGGGGGCACGGGTACTCAGTTTGTGCGCGGAGTTTTTCTTCGTTGGGATGGAGCGTGCCGCTATCGACGACAAATCCGAGAAGGTTAAATTTGGGCTCGGCCAATTGAATTTTCCCCGGATTGATTGTTAGGCCCGTGTTCCGCATCCGCTCCAGCACGATAGTCAGGTGCTCGAGATGCTCCTCGAATGTACGCGAGAAAACAACAACGTCATCCATGTATGCCATCGCGAATTCGTACTTTGCGTTTCCGAGCACAACGTCCATCAAACGTTGGAAGCTCGCTGGTGAGTTGGACAAGCCAAAAGGCAAGCGGGTGAACTCGTACAGCCCTCTGGGGCAAATGAAAGCGGTTTTCTGCACGTCTAACGGGTGCACCCCGATCTGAAGGAACCCGCGGCTGCAATCCAATGTGGTAAACACCGTCGCGTTACCGAGCGCGTACATTATAGAGGAAATGCTGGGAAAAGGGTAACTGTCCCGTACGGACACTTCGTTAAGCCGTCTGTAATCTACGCAGAGTCTGGCAGTTCCATCTTTTTTCGGAGCGAAAACGACAGGAAATGCCCAAGGGCTCTTTGACTCACGTACTGCGCCGGTGTCCAGCATCTCCTGAAGAGCCACGCCCAGGAGTTCTCTTTGGTGCACGCTGATGGGGCGCGGTTTCAATCTGATGCAGCAGGATGTCTGTCTTTCCTGGTCGCTCCATGAACATCGAAGAGAACGGCCGCAGAACGTCTTCCAGCTGACTCTTTTGGAGGTGAGTGCCTGGACACTTCTGAAGGGTATCCGAGATTTCGGATGGTAGGGCAGCTGCAGGCGTTGTGAAGTGGGCTGGGACGGTTGGGCCAGTGATGCAGTTCTCTCGTCTGGTGAACGGAGTCAGGTCCGCCTGGTTTCCCAGACGATAGCCGCCACCAGGGAAGTCGAGCGTCATGCTTACGCCTGCGATAAAATCTCGACCCAAGATCACGGGTACGGCGAGTCCCGGGAGATACAGAACGCGCTGACGCCGTTTCTTCCCGTTAAATGAAATTTTAAGCCTTACGGCTCCGTCCGCCAGTATTGTTGACCCGGAGGCTAACTGCAGACGTGTGGTTGCCGAACGAAAGGTTATTTTTTAATTTTTGAATAGTTCATAGGCAGCGTCCCCTATGAGCGAGATAGCAGCCCCGGTATCCAAAAGCGCGGCAAAAGGAAAACCGAGCAAAGTGATCGTCATGCGTGGCTCGATCATTTCGCTGTTAGGCTGAATTCGACATAACGATGGAACAAGTGACGCTGCGTGCGTGAACCTGGCTGTGATAGTGGCCATCTGCGGCTCTGCACTGGGGCTCATTGGCGTCGCCCATAATAGTTTCCCGAATGAGATGCCACGTGACCTTCCGAATTTTCACGGCCCATAGGCGCGCGAGGGTTGACCGGATTTCCACAATCCCTCCGCTCACTTCCAGCCCTTCCGCCATTTGTTTCGTTCTGCCTCGGGTTTGTATTTGGGCACTCTCTTTGGAAGTGGCCGCGCTGTCCACAGTTGTGGTGGTCCGATTAACTGCTTGAGTCGCCGGCACCAGGGCGCTCTTCGGACGTCCTTCAGTGGCCCCGCATTGAACCAAAACTGGAGCGCCTCCGGCTGCTTTGATTCGGCACTCTGCGCTAGTCCCGTGGAGGTATTGGCGCCGGGATTGCCTCGGGGCCTTAAATATGCTCGTGAGCCCGTCACAAATAAACCCAAAAAGCGACCCACAAAATGAAAAGAAATAAACAAAAAAGGATTGGGGCCTGAGTTCTGTCATTTATGCGAACGCCAACAGCCCCTTCGGTGGCCATTTCCTGCCCGTGCGACTACATCCTTTCTTTTTAGGTTTGAAGTAGCCTGTTCCGGAACTCGGAAGGGTTATTAGTAGGGCTCCGTGTTTTCGGAGTATATGTTTCGTGAAATTCGGAGGGTATTTTTCGCAGTTCATTTTTTAGCGAAAAGTCAGTGTTTATCGGAGTTTATTTTGTCGTAAATCCCCAATTTTCCGAAATTCGGAGATTAATCCCGCAGTGTTTCCTATTAAAAAATAATAAATTATAACCGTATGCAAAGGTAAGCCAGATAAAAAATAAAACGCGCTTGTTTCAATTCAGATTTCTTCAGTTGAATTTGGCGTTGGTGTCATTGGCAAAACTAATTCGTCCCACGAGAAAAGTCGCACACAAGTGTGGCTTCGATAAATGTCGATGCCTTAAAACCAATAAACTGGCGGAGGTAGCCGCAAGGAAGCTCGTAGTCATCCCATCAGTCTATCCCGTGGTGTGGTTAAGGATGTGATAGAGAAGTTTCAACTACCCCTCTTCCCTATTTTATACAATCTGTATGGTCCATAGCTTTCACTGTTACCCCCACAAACATGCCCTCTCCTTTCTCTAAATCCCAAATCCCATGGCTCAAACTGGAAACCAAAAGAGTGGCTTTTGTAATGACGCCAATGGTAAGATCACCTGCTTCCCTGAACTAACCATGACGAGACAGGCCGTAAGACCCCCTTTCGACAACGGTCCGAGGCTTGAAAGATAATTATGGTGTCACTTTCCCAGAACAACTAATCCTGCGACGCTCATATTGTAAACAAAAAAAAAAACTACCTTTTTTGTTTTGTTGTGTTGTTGTTGTCGTGGGCACATAACAATTTCGAGTTTATCGGATAAATTCGAATTTACAAAAAGTTTACCGGCGGCTGTTTTTCGGAATTTTTCGGGTTCATCCAGAAACACGGAGCCCTAGTTATAAGCCGTTTAAATTCTCAGCATGCTAGAGGGACGTAGAATAACGAGGGGAAATGGAAAGACGAAAAACACAAAAATTGAGGGTATCTTCTGCCTGGCGGAAGATATTTCTGCGAGTCGGGCTTTAAGTGGAATTAGATGAGAGGAGCGTCCCCTGTAGTTTTAACCTGTCACCGACTGTAGTTAGCCTTGTTTTTTGTTACCATTTTCCAAATGTTTTTTTATTGAGAGAATAAATTTTGTTTTGAAAAGAAAAGATATTAATGGCCAATTTTTATATGTTAGTTACATTTGGGTGTATAAAGTGTTGTTTGGAAACGTTCATTCTTGTTGCACGCTTTCATGTGTCACTTTATTCAATTGGAGTATAGTATACTCGAATAGAATACGTTTAAAAATGAGTTTCTCTGGCAATTTCAATACGTTAGATTCATTAGGCAAAAAAATATATATGTTTGACATTTTTTTAATTTTTGTTGCCATTCTCCAAACGTTCGTTACACTGGAGCCTGTGGAACAACACTCGTCTCCTTCGTGCGGCTCGTGATATGTACGAGCACACAACACCACAGGATGACAACATCCTTAGCCTATCTAGTTGAACAGGCATTCACCTGAAGACATAAAAAAATATCATAATTTTGAAAAAACGTGTGCATATATTTCTAATGATGAAAACACTAAAAAAAAAAGAAAAGTAAAAAGAAAGCGCGAGCAGAGCATGTGACGGAAAAGACAACGGCGCCAGGCGTGGAACGAAAAATGGAGAAAGGGAGAAAGAGATTAACGCCTCAGGGGCTTTTCACAACACGGCAGACGGGACCGTCATCCAGTCCTTCGCGCTTGAGTAATACGACCCAAACTAGGACTGGGCTGCGAGTTCTCGGGCCAACGGGACCTCCGCTCGGGTAAATCCCGGAAGTTCTCCGGACAGCGGCCTGTCAAGGGGATTTTCGTACTATGAAGGGGATCTAAGAAAGCGTCCCGAAGCAACCTCACGACAACGCTTTACGACGACGCTCCCACCTTACAAAAGAATGTGCAAGTGACAGGTCAGGACGACAACCAACGAAGCAACATCCACTTAGAGTGCCTTCATGTGCGCTTCGCATAGAGTGATGCCAACTGCCTGTTTCCCTTTCCCACACCCGCTTCCACCGCCATTTTCTTCCTCTCATTGTTTCCCCGTGCTCCGGAAAGTGGCCTTTGTGTCTATCGGTCCTTCCGGTCCTCCAATCCGAAGGGGAAAATGCTAATCCTCCCTCCGTGGGTTCCACAACGCTGCTCGGAACTTGCGAGATAAGGTGCTTGTTTCCGGGAAAGTTATAAGCCCCACGGATTATCGCCGAGAACCAAAATGGCTGCTGGTTTGTCGGCGAGTGGTATTACAAAGGGTGGCATCACCCTAGCAAAGCGCACATGAAGGCTCCCTACATCCAGTAACCGAGGTCTGCAAACAATCTAGTCAGTGACTTCTTATACACGCTTTAAACACGCGCCAGATTGAGGCGCCATTGCCGACCTTCTTTTTGCTTACCAAGGTACCGCGCCACCGGAGCGGGCGCTGCCGAGTTTCCACAAAGGTCAATGCTAAGGACAAAGACAGAGTACCCCCTAAATTGGCAATAACCTGTTTTGTTGTGGCAGGGATGAAGTGAAGCAAACTGACTGAGAGCAAATTAAACCTGAAGTTTGGTTGTGCCGGCACCCATGCACAGCTACCTGAAGGCGTCTATATTCTTCTGTAAACTTCTTCATTTATCGTTTACCTTTTAGTTTTAATGCAACAGTATTATTTTTTTACAAGCCCCGCGGAACGTGGAAATAGCACGAGCGGGTAGCTTCGAGTTTCACTACCACTGTAGGAGATCTCCTGCGATTGAAGCGGTATCAAACGCAAGGACCTCGCGCTTTTCTCTGCATTGATCAGCAGAGGGTCCTATTTGAAAAGGGTCTAAAAAGAAGCCATACACTCTTTTTGGAAGGGCTCGTGTATTCTGAAGTGCTTCACAAAAAAAAAGGAGCAGAGTGAATGACACATCGCGGAGAAGTAGCTGAGGTCCACATAAGCTTAGCGTGTTCGTCGGGACAATGAGACACCTAAAAAAAAGCAGCGTTGGGCTGGGGAAAGAGATGCACGGTCAGCTCTCTCTCCTTGCTTATCCATTGACCAAATGTGGTGAGTCTCAATTTAATCCGCGGAATATGGACTGTTTAGAAGAAACGTTGAAATGCGGCAGCATTTTAACGTTTCTTTTAGAGTTTGCAGCGAAACGGAAACAGACACGCTGCACCGTTTAATATGATTAGCTTATTTTCTATTTCGAATTGTTGAAGCTTATTTTGATTTTTTTTCTGCTTTTATTCGCCTTAATTATACTCCGTTTCATATATACACCCGGACGCGGCAGACCCTACGACCTATCCTAGCCAATCCCGCTCTGCTGTGAAGATGGTCCGTGATACATTTTCCGCGCGTCGCTGTGCCCTCTATCCAAGGTAACGTGACACTGGTATTGCTTTGGATTGGCTCCAATGGTTCGTACAATCCACTGCGCCCGAACGTGAGGTGAAACAGAGTATAGTATCGCTACAAACTGTACCAATAGGGGCCTCTAACAAGATGCTCCCTGCTTGAAAGAAGGCGAGGAGGAATAAAGTGTTCTTTCTAGTCTCGCTCCAAGTGGCTGACGCTTCTTAGATACATGTTGTCAGAAGTGGGAGTTTTTTAGTACAACGAACGCCGATATGGAACATCTGCCTGTAGAGGCGGTGGCAAATTTCGCGCGCCGCCAAGACGGCGTTTAGTTTTAGCTTATCGGTATGTTGCGCTGAGCCTCGGTCATTCGTTTTGCTTTAGCGCTTGCATGTGTCTTACTTTGTTCCGTCTACTACGAACGGAGTTGCATATCCTCCACGGGGCGTCGTTGCCCGCGGGCCTTGCCTCTTACCCGGGGCTCCAGACACACAAATCTACTCGGGCGTTCGGGGCAGGCACCGGAGTGCGGCTATCGTCGGCTGGCGCGCCATTTCGTAAACTGGTCCGCGTCTCAAGCTCGAACGACTTCCTCGAAGACTTCGGGTCATGTTCCAGTGTTTAGTGACTTCGACTCGAAAGGCACCGGGCGCAACTGGTGTATACGCGCCGGCGTGGACCCGGCATCGTGGGATTCTCCACGAAACGGCTTCCCAGGCGCGCCTCCCGTTTACGTTGAGGCTCTGCCCGCGCTCCGGGGGAAAGGACGTTTGCTGGCGGGGCACGTTTCGACGATTCTCGGCTAAACCGAGAACCAGTAGATCTTCCTCGGAACATAAACATATCGGGGTTTAGACTCTCAACCGCAGGGCCCGATCTTAATGACCACCTCGGCAACAGCAACGAACTCTCGTGCGATAGGTCGGGAGTGCGTCGGGGCCTCAACCCAATGGGATGCAGACGAAGCCCTCATTGGACAGAGCGACTTCCGGCGCACTGTCTTAAGCCCTGACCGAGCGTGTGAGCCTCGAGTTGGAACGGGCTTGCGAGCCCCTGACTGTTCTCCTCCCGCTGTTAGCCGCGTTACCTGCCGAACGCGGCAGCCCTTGTTCGCCGGCTACTTAGCCATCGCCTCCACTGTGCGCGGTAGGACACTTGACGTCGTGTCTCGCGATAGTAAGCCTGTGAGGCCAGTTATTCCCAGTTGTTTGATTGTATCGTGTACTCCGGAAAAGTGCAAGTAAAGTTTTGTGTTTTAATCGAACACTAAGCAGTCTTGGTCGTCCCTGTCCCGAGTCCTCGCCGCCTACAGCCAGCTCTCCAGCAGCCAGCATCGTTCCACGGTACCCCGGTCCTCGACGGTAGACACCTCCAGGGTTCCCATCGAGGTCCGGGACAACAACCTTACAACTACTGGCGCAGTCGACAGGATACGGGACCACTCCTATGTGGTCGAGATGGATGAAGGGAAGCGCACCACGGTGCATGCGAACAAACTGAGGGCGTATCGCGCCACGGCCGACCAGATCTGGGTTATTTACCGCGAGGATGACGATTTTGGTGAGGTCGGGTACACTCCGCGCATGCACGTCGGAGAGAAAGGGCATACTGGGGGGTTCTCTGGGGTGCCCCTTGAACACCTGAGCCCGGTCGAGGCGGGGATGTAGCGACTCTGCTCAATGAGTTTGAAGACCTGTTTCAAGAGAAGCCGCGAATCGCGAATGTGGGAGCGCATTCCATTGTGCTAAAGGACGGTTGTGGACGGAAGGCCCCCATCGTTATCGTATTCCCGAGGCACTCAAAGGGGAGGTGACAAAACAGGTGGGCGAGCTACTCGATTTAGGTCTGATCTACCCAATCGAAAGTGAGTTCTCCCATCCAGTTGTCTGTGTCTCGAAAAAGGACGGCAGCGTCCGCATGTGCGTCGATTTTCGCAATCTCAACGACGTCACGAGGGACGACGCGTTCGCCATGTCGCTCCCGCAGGAACTCGTTCTTCGGGTTGGTCGCGCAAACTACATCACGCGTATCGACCTCAAGCGGGGCTACTGGCAAGTCCCGATGGCCCCGGAGAGCGAGCAGTACACCGCGTTCGTGACCCACGAGGGCCAGTACGCATGGCGCGTAATGCCGTTCGGCCTAAAGAACGCGGCTGCCACGTTCCAGCGCATTATGAACACGCTCCTGGCGTCCCACTGAGAGTACGCTTGTTCATACCTGGACGACGTGGCGATATTTTCGGAATCATGGAGGGAGCACCTTCGCCACTTGCGCGCTGTGTTTTGCGCTTTAAGAACGGCTAGCCTTACCATCGCGCCCAACAAGTGTCAGATGGCCCTACCGTCCATCGCGTATTTGGGCCACGTGATAGGGTCCGGTAAGTACGCACCCGACCCTACCAAGGTCAAAGCCATCCAAGGGCTAAAACGCCCGGTGACAAAACGGGAGGTGCGAAGCGCGCTCGGGCTTTGCGGTTATTATCGCGAGTATGTCCCGAACTATGCAAAGATCGCGCGGCCGTTGACGGAACTGACCGCTAAACGCGTTCCTAACACGGTCCCGTGGGACCAAAGGACGGAGGACGCCTTTGAGGCACTCAAACAGGCGTTGGGTGGCGCCGCGGCACTGTCCACGCCCGACCCGCGGCGACCATACTGGCTCTTCACTGACGCGTCCGATTTCGCCGTGGGAGCCTGCCTAGCGCAAAAATCTGACGATGGGAAGGAGGTCCCAATCTCGTTCGCCAGCTACAAGTTCTCGCCTACAAAGGCGCGTTGGGCAACCATTGAGAAGGAGGCCTTCGCTCGTAGTTTGGGCCCTCAGACGGTTCGACAACTGGCTTTTTGGGGCCGAGGTGAGGGTGGTTTCGAACCACAACCCGCTCTCCTACCTGACTAGCAGCACCCCCAACAGTGCGAAGCTCATTCGGTGGGCTCTCGCGCTGCAACGGTACAACTTCACACTGAGGCACCGTCAGGGCAGGGCCCACGGGAACGCCGACACGCTGACTAGGCTCCAAAATAACTACTGGGAACGTAGCGAGGAGGGAGAATGCTCTACAGCGTAAACTGGCGGTGTCCTCCCGCGTTGACTGATGGGTGGGGCCGCCTCCTCTGGCCTTGTCCGTTTAAACTGCCGGGACGTGTGTGTGTGCTAAACTCTTGTGATGTTCTCCGAAGATGGAACTCTCCAGCGTCCCTTGAACGTCATATTCTTTTTGGTCTTGTAAAAAATTAAAAAGAAATCAGCGCAATTTTTTTTATGCTTTGTTGCCGTGTACTTTAGCGTGCGTTCTTATTTTTGCAAATTGTACTCGTATGTACTGTGTGCCGTTTTCAGGTTGCTTAGTTTGCAGTGCGCGCGATGAGCCGTAGCTACGTTTCTCTCGCAACTTTGAACGAAACGTTTTTTTTTTTTTGTGGTTCAGCGTTGCTTTAGATAGCATTTCGCGAAAGTCCGGTTTTATAATAATCTTTATTAAGTCTTTTCTTTTGTTGTTGTTGTTGTTGTTTCTGCCACCACTCTATCCTTTTAACTGCTAACCCGGCCAAGAAGTCCGGGCGCAGTCTTGGGAGGGAGGTGTAGAGGCGGTGGCAAATTTCGCGCGCCGCCAAGACGGCGTTTAGTTTTAGCTTATCGGTATGTTGCGCTGAGCCTCGGTCATTCGTTTTGCTTTAGCGCTTGCATGTGTCTTACTTTGTTCCGTCTACTACGAACGGAGTTGCATATCCCCCACGGGGGTCGTTGCCCGCGGGCCTTGCCTCTTACCCGGGGCTCCAGACACACAAATCTACGCGGGCGTTCGGGGCAGGCACCGGAGTGCTGCTATCATCGGCTGGCGCGCCATTTCGTAAACTGGGCCGCGTCTCAAGCTCGAAGGACTTCCTCGAAGACTTCGGGTCATGTTCCAGTGTTTCGTGACTTCGACTCGAGAATGGCACCGGGCGCAACTGGTGTATAAGCGCCGGCGTGGACCCGGCATCGTGGGATTCTCCACGAAGCGGCTTCCCAGGCGCGCCTTACGTTTACGTTGAGGCTCCTGCCCGCGCTCCGGGGGAAAGGACGTTTGCTGGCGGGGCACGTTTCGACGATTCTCGCCTAAACCGAGAAGCAGTAGATCATCCTCGGAACATAAACATATCGGGGTTTAGACTCTCAACCGCAGGGCCCGATCTTAATGACCACCTCAGCAACAGCAACAAACACTCGTGCGATAGGTCGAGAGTGCGTCGGGGCCTCAACCCAATAGGATGCAGACGAAGCCCTCATTGGACAGAGCGGCTTCCGGCGCACTGTCTTAAGCCCTGACCGAGCGTGTGAGCCTCGAGTTGGAACGGGCTTGCGAGCCCCTGACTGTTCTCCTCCCGCGGTTCGCCACGTTGCCTGCCGCACGCGGCAGCCCTTGTTCGCCGGCTACTTAGCCATCGCCCTCACTGTGCGCGGTAGGACACTTGACTTCGTGTCTCGCGATCGTAAGCCTGTGAGGCCAGTTATTCCCAGTTGTTTGATTGTATCGTGTACTCCGGAAAGTGCAAGTAAAGTTTTGTGTTTTAATTGAACACTAAGCAGTCTTGGTCGTCCCTGTCCCGAGTCCTCGCCGCCTACAGCCAGCTCTCCAGCAGCCAGCATCGTTCCACGGTCCTCCGGTCCTCGACGGTAGACACCTCCAGGGTTCCCATCGAGGTCCGGGACAACAACCTTACAACTACTTGCCCCTCCCGAATTCCTAGTGCTTTCTGATGGCGCCGCAGAGAATTGGAAGAAGTTCCGTTTGGCTGCACGTGCACGGCATGCAAGAAAAAAAAAGAAAAGCATTTCTCATCTTGTTGCAGAAGCAAAAGAAACGCCCATGTGGTGCGAGCACAGACACCAGAGGAGCTGGAGCAGTCGCTTGAAGACTCAGAGGACGACTTCCAGATACTGGCAATAAAAATTTACCAGGTGTCAGAAAACCAAGACTGGATTCAGACCGGTGATCTAGCCGGCCACCCGACGAAGATAAAAGTCGATACCGGAGCACAGGCAAACGTTCTGCCGTATTCTTACTTCCGCAAGATTGGAAGAGTGAGCGACCTGCAGCCGTCAAAAACCGTGCTGATTATATACAAGGGCAATCCTATACAACACTTCGGTACAGTCACTATGCCTCTACGTGTGCAAGGCAAGAAGTAGAGAGTACCATTCTTTGTAGTGAAGAAGGGAAGACAAGTTCCGCTTGGCCTGGAGTCATGCGAGAGCTTCGGACTTATTGCCAGGGTTCATCAAGTGGCCTCTTGCGCTAATCAAAACTTCGTAAGTGAGTTTCCGACCATGTTTTAAGGATTACGATGCACGCGCCGACCACACAGTCTGGTCCTCAAAGACGACGTTCGAGCCGTCGCCATGGCTCCCAAAAGGGTGCCTTATGCGCTTCGAGGCATGCTATGGAAGGAGTTGGCCCGCATGCAATCGGAAGCAGTCATCGCGAAAATGGACGAGGCGTCGGACTGGGTGAGTCCGCTAGTAATCGTTAAAAAGAAGGATGGGCGATTGAGAGTTTACCTTGACACGCGACACATCAACCGCAGTTTAAAACAAGAACACAACGAACTTCCACGCCGGGAAGAAATAGAAGCAAATATAGCGGGAGCTACAGTGTTAAGCAAGCTGGATGCGAATAGCGGTTTTAATCAAATACCTTTGGATAAAGAAACTTCTAAGATATGCACATTTAGCACCCCGTTTGGGCGGTATCGATTCCTACGTCTGCCGTTCGGGATTGCGTCGGCTCCCGAAGTCTTCCAGAATGCGATGTATGAGGTATTCGAAAGCCTACGAGGAACACGCGTCTATACAGGTGACGTGTTAGTCTACAGCACATCAAAAGAGCAACATGACGAACGTCTAGGTGCCGCATTAAATACACCGAGAAACGCCAGACCAACGCTCAACAAACACAAATGCATATTTGCTAGAGGTGAGGTGCGCTTTCTTGGAGACCGCATTAGCAAGAACGGGATAAGACCATATGAAGGTGTAAATAACTGCATAGCCAGCATGCCCCAACTCCCAAACAAGCAGGAAGTTCAGAGGTTTCTTTGTGTGGTAAACTCCGTTGGCATAATTTTGCCGTAACTTAAAAAAAAACGAAGGCACTGAGGGCCTTGATAAGGAAGGAAACGCATTTGTGTGACCGGCCGTCCATGAAAATGTGAGGAATACTTTGATTGAAAAGCTCACGTGAGCCCCCGTCCTCGCGATATTTGACCCATCCAGACCGATAAAGATTTCAACGGACGCATCGAGTTTTGCCATCGGTGGTGCACTATCTCAACTGCGTAACCAAGATTGGCGTCCCACGGCATATGCGCCACGGGTGCTGTCGAAGGCCGAATCGAATTATGCACAAATTGCAGAAGAGACGCTTATTGTAACTTTTGCTTGCGACCGATTTCGGGAGTTTGTGGTGGGCTATGACATGCTCGTCGAAACGAACCACAGGCCGCTCATAGCAATAGCAAAAAAGAGCGTCAGTGAAATGCCTTTGCGACTTCAGAGATATTTTCTCAGGCTGGTGCGATTTTATGTCACGTCTTTGTGTGTTCCCGAAAAGCAACTGCTCTTAACGGATGCTCTTTCACGAATTCATGTTCCGAACACAAACAACGCGGACACTGAAAACGATGACATCGGTATCCACACCACCGGTGTGCTCAAAAGCCTAGACAATGACAACACGAAGGCACAGTTAGCGTCGGCCACCTGGGACGACCAAGAACTAAGGAAAGTCATAAAAGCCCTAGAAGAAGGAAAGACAGTTGCTAAACAGCATGCACCACTTTCCTCAGTAGTTACACGCATCGACGATGTGCTATGCGAGGCAGCAGGGTCGTTATACCAAAAGTTTCCGTAAGGAGATGTTGCACCGACCGCATGACGGACATTTAGGATTAAACAAAAGCCTGGCGCGAGCAAGGCTATAAATGTACTGGCCCCAAATGAACGCGGACATCAAGGCACCTGTCAGCCAATGTTCCACATGTTGTCATTTTGCTTATAGGCGACCATCGGAACGCTTAATGCTCAGACGAGTCCCGGACCAACCTGGCAGCGCATCGGTGCGGACCTTTTCAAGTGTTGAAGCAAACATTATCTGGGGGGGGAGGTTGTGGGGACATTTATACAGCGTGTAGTTGGTCAGCCGTTTAAAGTTGACCAAATACATTATCTGGTTTTGTACTGTGCCTACTCAAACTACTCAGCAGTCGAGCTTCTGCCGCTAACAACCTTCCGAAATGTAATGGATAAGCTATCCGCTATGTTCGCATGGCATGGAATACCTATAGATGTTTGCACGAACAGGGAGCACAGTTTACGTCCCACAAATTCGCATCGTTCAAAACTAAATGTGACTTCATCCACGCTATTTCCAGCCTAAGGTTCTCGCAGTCCAACGGGTTTGCGGAAAAGGGAGTCCATGTCATCTAGCGACTACTAAAGAAAACTCATCTCTCGAACGAGGACGTTTGGGTTGGACTACTTAACAACAGGACTGCTCCCTTAGAAGACGGACGCACTTCCAGTGAGCTTCGGATGGGAAGGCAGCTACGTAGAAGGCTGCCAGATTGTACCGCAGCCACGATTTTCACATAACGGAAACATGCACAAAACTTTAGGACAATTAACGTAGCGATTTGGGCTTTAAGACAAATCACCATCTTGCTTCCCTGCGTCCTGGAGACGTCGTCTGGATATGCGATGACAGTTATTGGTGTCGCCAAGCCAGAATTGAGCGTTGTGTGGCTCCTCGTTCGTACAATGTGTGCATCGAGGACGAGCAACATTAGCCAAGAAACATAAGACACCTCAGAAAAACCGCTGAACCGTTCGAGCCAGACGGAACTTCCGTCAAAGATTAGTGCCGCGACGAAGAGTGAAAGAGAGCTTCAGCAGCCCCTTACGAAGCACAGCACTCAAGCCCACTCACTCCTACTGTCCCAGAACCGACCATATTGCTACTGATGCAGCCAGAAAGCCGGACACCGCCTGTCCTGGAAGAAGCAGCGGTAACTGCTTCGTCAAGCACTGTTGCCTCCCCCGCCCAGCTTCTGGCCAGCCGTTAAGTACACCAGCAGAAGCGGGTGACCCAACCCAAGGTCTGCACAGAAGCATGCGACAATGGGAGGCACCAAGCAGATTACACTACGGCCATAACTTGATACAACGAATGTAGAACTTTACTTTTGTTGTAAGGGTAAGGGGATGGTCATCTTGGTCATCAGGGAAGGGAAGATGTACCGGTACGGGGCCCCTAACAAGATGATCCCTTCTTGAAAGAAGACGAGGAGGAATAAAGTGTTCTTTTTAGTCTCATTGCAAGTGGCTGACGCATCTTCGATACAGAAACCTGGTGACAATCTCCCTATTGTAAAGCTTCATGTTCAAATACAGGCCTCGTGACATTTTATAACCATGTGCTTCGTGAGACGAAGGTCATTTTGTTTCTGAGAAAAGTTCGCATCGAAAACAAACGTGTGGTATTGTGAATTAGTCACTGCCAAGTGATATTTTTCTTCTATTGGTGGTTTACTGGCGCAACAGCGACGAAGGCCATACTGCTCCAAAGAGATGTAATAACGTTGCTCTGAGTAATAGTATTGGAAAGCTCACTGTGAAATCAACTCTGGAACGAAGAAATTTTGGAATTGGTTAAGGCGAAAGAGAAATAAAAAAGTTAAAATGGATATAATATTTTTACAAGTATGTAATGACACGCTTGAAGGGAATGATGGGATGCTTACCCACATAGAGTACAGGATGGAAAGGAATATTGTAAGTGAAAAATTCCGGGAAGCTGGCACCCCGGTTCTGTTCGGGACCTGAACAGAGCCATAGAACATGACGGACCGTTAGTGAATCGCTGCATTGCTCACAGACTGGAGCGTCCCCTCCACAAAGGAGATGCCCATGGGTCAAGAAACTGCGTCCGATTCTAAGGCGGCAGTGGAGAATCTCGTTAAAGTGATTCTCATGAGTTAAACTCTCCCACAATTCTAAACCTGATTTTACCACATGGATTGTATTTGCACTTTCTAGGTCCCATCCGGACTGCCACGCATTGGATAAGTGATTATTTTTAATGATTGGTTCCAGAGTTTATTAGGGTAAGGCCAGTAGAAGTCACGATAAGATTTTCTGGTGAGGTAACCAACTGATCTGCTTTTTTATTTCCCGAAATTTCAACATGACTGAGGATCCAGCAAAACTTTATATCACTGCCACGAACTAAGAAGCTGTTGATTTTAAATTCCACTAAATGAGCTTGCATAATTTTGGTATATTTTACTGTGCAGAGAAGTAAAACAACTCTCTGTTAATCCACACAAAAAAAACAGGTTTCATGGTTTTGCTTGCCTTAATGTATTCAATAGCCATCAAGATGCCATATAGCTCTTCGGTGAAAATACTAGCCATGCGTTCGAGTCGTTGGGCCTTTGTGAATTCTTCAAAGTAAACGGCAGTTCCTACGGAGGAGAAGATGTTGGATCCGTTAGTGTAAAAGTGCACATAGTTGCTTTATTTCTTTTGAGGCTCGACAGATTCTTGTTGAATAGTAAGTGAAGAAATGCTATGTTTTCTGAACCGTGTAAACATCCAGTCACAAAAACTGGAAGCAGCTGGCAAGTTGCAATACCTATAGGCTTTTTAAGAAGCTTCATCCCATCAAGGTCCAGCTCCGGAGATTTGTGATCACTGCCAACCCAAAAATAAAGGTATCAGAGTCCCCGGCTTGTTCCCCGAAAGACGGCCGTACCGAGATCGCTGCAAAGTAGTAAAGGTTCGATGGTTGAGGTCAGACATAATTCGGGAAGCATAACTCAGGCCTAAATACGGCTGTCACTTTGGAAGGGACATATGGTGAGATCCCACATACAAGCTATGCACAGAAGACGTATGGAAGGCACCCGTGGCGAGCCGCAAGCAAAGGTGGTGCACGGGGTGCAGCATTTTCAGCGAGGATGGTCGCGCTGAGTCATAGACTATAGCACCATAGTCAAGACGGGATCGCGCCAGAGAGTTATATAAGCGTAACAAATACTTTCTGTCTCAACCCCATGTTTTGTGAGACAAAGTTTTGAGAACATTTAGTGATTTTAAGCACTTCTGTACTAGTTGTGGTAAATGGGAGTTAAAATTCAACTTTTTGTCAAACTGGATGCCCAAGAAGCTATATTGAGCTTTAACGGCTATGGGAATTTGGTTAATTTCTAAGGTGGGATCCAGCGAAATGCCACGCCGGAAAGAAAATGGTACGCACACATTTTTCTCAGCCGGAAGCCGGAATCCAGTTCCGTCTGCCCATTCGCTCATTTTATTTATTGATAGCTGCAGCTGGCGCACACAACTAGAAGGATTTCGTGAAAACGAAATTATATGCAGATCGACGACATAAAGCGAATATGCAATGAAACGTGATATCTCTTTGCAATCGTATTGATTTTGATGGCGAACAGAGTGACACTAAGGACGCCTCCCTGCAGGACCCCATTTTATTGTACAAAGATAACGGACAAAGTGGTGCCTAGCCAAACATAAAAAGTTCATCCCGTCAAGAAATCTTTGTACAACGAAGCATGCGACTTCGTACTCCGTAGAAAAGGAGATCCCAAAGAATGTCATGCCTCCAAGTAGTGTCGTACGCTTTATCTTCGATTCAAAATACAGAAGCCTGAGTTCTGCTTGTCTAAAAATGCTTCATGAATAAAGGTTTCAAAGCGTACCAGGCTATCCTAGGTGGACGGACCCTGTCGGAAACCACACTATTTTCTTTCCAAAATATTGTTAGTTTTAAGAAAATAT
Organism: Ixodes ricinus; assembly: GCA_037355805.1. Classification (NCBI taxonomy): domain Eukaryota; kingdom Metazoa; phylum Arthropoda; class Arachnida; order Ixodida; family Ixodidae; genus Ixodes; species Ixodes ricinus. Next base: position 74,812 of record JAZHYW010058585.1, read on the forward strand.
ACAAGTCGCCTATGAATGAGTCTCTCGTATGTCGTACTTAGGCAACTAGTGAGTGAAATCGCGTGAGAGCCTGATGTATATGAGAGGCCCTTTCCAGGTTTCCAGAAAGGGTATGCTAAGTGCACTTTTTCATGTGTTCGGAAAGTAGGTGTCTTCCCAGAGGCGGTTAAAGAATATAATACAATATCCCAACAGTTCTGGGGAGAGCCGACGAAGTATTTTATAGTGGATAGAATCAGGCCCTGGTGAGGAATATTTTTTGGTATCAAAAGTCAGTTTTAGCTCACAAACAGTAGAAGGTTTGCTGTTAGATTTAGAAACTGCACCTGACAACCTTAGTCACTGACATTCAGCATTAATCTTGAACAGCTTAAAATCAGCATTGTAGTTGTCAGAGGAAGACACACCCTGAAAGTGCATGGCCAGGGTATTTTTTATGTCCTTTAACGACGTAGGACACACAGCGAAAAGGTGAGGAACAATGATACCACGGTAGTTACGCCTAATTTCACGATAGCGGTCCCACACCTCTTTCGCGGAGGCGGGCTGTTCAGGGAAGAGACATATTTCTTGCAGGATGTCCGTTTGCTTGATTTCGTGTCGACTAAGCTTTCGCCTTCCTTTTTCTAAACTCCATCAAGTTTTTTTTTTTTGGAATTGAATACCTACGAAAGATGTCCCATGCTTTTTTCTGGTTTCGCCTAGTTGTGCCGCACTCCTAGGTCCACCACGGCTTGCACCGTTTTGGGGGTTTGTAGATGTCTTGGGAACACAGTGATATACCGCATTTATGATCTGCTAGGTAACATATAAATTAGCCTCCACTGGTGTCATACACTCAAGCGGTAACGGGTCAGGTGTGTCCTCCAGTTGAAACAGGACTCAATCAGCCTTTTCAAGCTTCCTTCTGGGAATTTGTTTTCAAATAGCGGCAGTGGAATACGACATTCTAAAACAATGGGAAGTAATCACTCCCAAGAGGATCATCTAAAGCTTTCCATGCAAAACAAGGGGATAATGTAGCCGATGATATAGACAAGTCTATACATGTAAAAGTATTACGGCTCGCACTACAAAATGTTGGTTGTTTGCTGTTTAAAAGGAATAGTTAAGATAAAAGCGAAGCACGTTCAATGACGTTTCCACGACTGTATAATCGAGCGCTTCCCCAAAGGGGTTGTGTGCATTAAAATCTCCTAAATTAAGAAAAAGCTTTGGCAGTTGGTTCAGCAGGTTTTGCAAATCGCAAACTCAATCGGAACATCTGGTGGAAGGTGAAGAGGGACAAGAGTGATAAGACAATGCTCAAGAATGCACACTGCAACAGCCTCCAGTGGTGAGTTAAAAGGAACTGCCAAGCACGAAATATCGCCTCGTGCCACAACAGCAACTCCACCCAAAAGATAAAATGATGTACGTTTTTGTTTTTTTAAACATAGTGACCACAAAACACGCTGATATAAGCGCTATTGAGATGAGTCTCTTGCAGAGCAACTGCTAGAGCTCGCAGTTCATAAAAAGCGCGTATCATTAATATTGTGAGGTAGTCTTCGGCGGTTCCACTGCATAAAACTGTAAGCATTCGTGGTGCAAATGATAAAAGGGAATTCTGCCTAGATGCCTTCAGACAGCTTGGGCGGGCTTACCCGTGGAATCGGCTTCTTCTGGGATGACTTCTTTCGCTTTGAGTCATCAGGAGGAGCCAAACATATGCGAGGAGACTCACTCACATCCAGCCGCTTCAATTCAGGTGAATCAGTGGAGGCAGCAGGCGGTACCTGCTGCTCCTTAGACGTGGACGTCTCTTCGCGAGGTTTGGAGCGAATGGCTCACTTCTTCCTCCTAGGAGGAGACCGAAGAACCAGGGCAGGCATGTCGTTTGACAGCCTGTCCTTCTGGGTGGGAGGGTCACTAGTGCCGCCTCCCTAAAGGGAGAGGGCACGCCCTACCTCTAGTTGTTTGGTAGGTAGGGGCTGAGCGACGGCCTCTCGCTCCTTGGACAGAACCTGGGAGGGTCGAGGCTCGGAAGGTGATGCAACCTCCTACACACTACCTCGAGGACACCCCCTTTGCCAAGAAGATTTCTGGGCTTCGCGTTAAGAAAGGCTGTCCTTGGCTCTCAATGAAAGCATCTCTTTCTCCTTTTTCCTTATGGGATAATCGCGCGAGTAGGTGGGATGTACACCATCACAGTTAGCACACTTCACTTCACTCTCGTAGATGTCAGCAACGTGATCAGTGCTTCGACACTTTGTCCAGATGTTCTTGCCTCGGCAGCTCCGAGAGCCATGACCGAAACTCTGGCACCGAAGACACCGCAGCGGATTCGGTACGTACGGCCGGACACGGCGGTGGAGGAATCTCGCCTTCACGAAAGCTGGGAGAGTGTGTCTTTTGAACGTGAGGACAACATGCTTGCTGGGAGTTTCCACACTATCTCGTTTAAACGCGACCCGCTTTACACCAACGGCACGCAATGGTGGGATGCCTTTGAGAATTTCCTCTTCACCAGAGTGCAGAAGGTCGTCCTCGGAGAACACCCCTCGAATGGTACTCAGTGTGAGTTGTGGAGTAACTGTGACTTGGACATATACGATGCGGGACAGTTTCTGGTGTGCCATGATATCTTCCTCAGTGCTAACCTCGAGGAGGAGATCACTGGAGTGCATCCCCTTTACTTTGTAGTAATAACCAATCAAGTTCTCAAGTACTTTAGCTACAACGAAAGGAGACATCTTTCTCACGGGGCGCTGTTCATCTTCGGAATGAATAACAAAAATATTGGGAAGGTTGCATGTTCAAAATCTTTTCTTTTGTTAGTTCAGGATAGCACCGCTTGGGCGCTTGTCCTGAAGAGGTTTCGGTAGAGGACGCCATAGAGGGAAAGAAAGTTCAGCATCCATGGCGTACCGCCCACCACGGAGCCCTCACAAGGGGACAGGCAACACCTCATAACCGTCGGGGCTTGTCTGCGTATGTTGCACCGTCAGTACTACCAAGATGCTATAACCAAGTGTGGTTCAAGACGAGAGCATCTATTGACACCCAACGTTAGGCCTTGCGTCAAAGGAGATCAAAAGGAAGAATGAGAAATAAAAAGAGTGAAAAGGAGAGGAAGAAAAGGTCTGAAAAAAGGAGAGGATAGTAGAAGAAAAGGCGACTGACAGGATCATTCTGCTCTGGCCAAGCCAGGACACCTGTCTAAGGGAATCGGGGGCCGATGTGGTGTATTGCCTCACGCGGGGGCCCCGAAAGGTCCAAACCTACCCGGGCTTGACTCAACCACCAGGATTCCTTTTTCCCCGGACACGGGTTGGCCACGCACAACCAGACGTGGGTGGGTCCAGCCACTTTTGGCTCAGGGTCCGTGGTGTCGCCACTCAACAAACACGCTGCTTTCACAGATTTCCCCTGCGGGAAAATGATGTTTTGTGGGTGTGCTTATCATTTCATATAATTAAGTAATAAATATTGCTTCATTTATTATATTTCTTAACTATACTCGGAGACAACGCTTTTTGGCATTACCGAGAAGGAAAGCGTGTACACAGATTTTGATGTGAGCTCAAAAGTACCCAGTTTTACCCTTTGTCATGACGTATCTTTCCACATCATAATTATCGGAGGATAAACTACCTCCTGACTTCGCCCGTAATTTATTTCACGTGAGCAACTCTCAGTCACAAATGTTTTGTTGTTCCGGAAAGAAACATTTATCGCCCCAACCACCTTTCGTAATCAGCTTGTTGAGGTAACACATGAGCCACATCAAGGTATAGAGCGCACCATCGTTCTCCTTAAAGAACTTTATCGGTGACCTCAGATCAACCAAGATGTCTAAAACTAAAGTTCGAACCTGTACAGCAACGTGTCTCGCGCACCACTATATTTATTAAGAAACTATATTGGTGGCCTCACAACAACCAATATGTTAAAACTAAAGCTCAAATATTTACAGTACCTTAAAATGTACAGTACCTTTTATCTATTAGATGATTCGCGGCCTCTCGAGACAACGCCGCGGTCACGAAGAGCACGGGCTCCGAAAAGTCATCGAGGCAATGGTGTACTCTCGTGTGATGTACGCGTTGCCATACCAACGAGAAACCGACACACAGATCAGCAATATTGAAGCAACCCTACGCAAATGCACCCACACTGCACTCGGAGTCCCAACCTCCGCGGCAAGCTTCAAGCTCGAAGACACCGCTCTCTTCAATACCCTTGAAGAACGTACAGAAGTTTACCACACACCACAACTCGATTGACTGACCTTTTTCAAACTAGGGAAAGGCCGCTCTTGAGCTTCTTGGTCACTCCACCGACATCTGTCTAATTTCTCTCTCTCTCTCTCTCTCCTGGGATGGAATGCCCATTAATACTGTCCGCCACACAACCAAAATCATGAGCCTCGAGTCGGACCACCAACGCTTGATAGGACAGGCGGCACACCTTTCAGTTCCCCTCACGACACCTGTTACACAGACGCGCAAGTCCACTTCCACTTTTTTGTCACTGTCGTTGTAGGCCAAAACTCCGCCGCTCCACGCCTCCACAGGGACGTCCCATCACCAACCGTCGCGGAGATCTAGGCCATCGCAGACGCCATCACTCTCCGCGATCGCTTCACCCCTGCTATAATCGTGCGCTCCGATTGCCAAGGAGCACTCCAGGAATCGAGTCCCAAACGCTGCCGGTCCACACCCACACTGCAGTCACCTACTACATCAACAAACACCCTCACATCACCGTCATTTTCGAATAGATTCCTGGCCACCAAGGAATGAACAATTTGAAGAAATATCGGTTCGAGAGTAAATGGATTCGCAACACTCTTTCTCGTCCTTCTGGCCGAGGAGAAAGGAAGATAGTTTCTTTGTATCGACTTCCAGGCAGAAGATGACATACGATTGGGAAAAAGGTAAGTTTAGGGGATCCGCATCTAGGTTACAGCGACTGAATGGAAAATAAGGTGCAGCTGACGTTTTCAGTGTCGAACGGGTGGGTGAGGCCTTGCGCGTTGTTTTCTTGCCACTTAGTCTCGAACCAGTCTCGTGACTAGGTGAGCACTTATTTCGCAAAAAGGTAGATTCGAGAGAACGAGCGTGCCCACGCTTGGCCCACGACAGCAAACCCACAAATCCCCCTGGAGTCCGGCGAGAACCACAAAATTTCAGATTACAAAGTCGAAAAACAGAAATTACGCAAGCGTTACCTCTATGAACAACGCTCCCAACGGTTTATCCGTACTTCTTTCTCCAAGCTTCTCATCTGGACCGACGCAAATTCAGCACGTCTGGCGGATACTAACTTTCTACCTTGCGACCTTAATTACCAGCATATTAAACAGCGCCCTGACTACACCAAACGCCAAGTCTGCGGAGGGTACCCCTCTTACATGCATAAATATTGGGCTTGTCCCAGGGTAAAGTCATCTCCAATCTACCTCCCACCTAACACTCTCCCCCAAACCATCCCCTACTCCTCGGCAAGCTGGACAGCACCCCCTCAAGCAACCCTCTCGCCTTTACTGGCTGACCACCTACGGCTGATACTCTCACATCCGCAAAGCAACAAGTCCCCTCATCATCCGGCCGATGAAGAGGAAACCTCCTCATTCTCACGAGAAAGATGAGGAGTCCGATCAACCAAAACGGGCAAAAGACTCAAAATTTAGATGTTTCAAGACTCTGAATTGAATAGTAAATAAAGTTTATCCTCTCTCTCTCTCTCTCTCCAGCTCTTTTTTTCTCTCCTTGCTCACTTCTCCTGCATCAATTCCACTGAAAGCAAATCACCTATTGAAAACATTGTACTGCAATCTGGCTGAAGGAAAATCTTCTTCAACTTGCCTTTTTACAACGCAGCAGGTACCACTATTATGTTTAAACACCTGAGACTGAGTGTGAAAATACCTTGAAACAACCAAAAGTAGAAGAGACAGGGAAAGAAGTCAGAGAGACGAAGTCTCAAACTCAGCTAATAAGTTTATTCAGTAAACCTCTTATGTACACATTTGAAGTCGAGGTCTTCACCAACCAACAAAATAAACCAAAACAATTTCTTTTTATCCTGTCTTTTCTAGAAACTTTTCAGCCACCCATGTACAGACTTACGACACACCAGGACCTTTTGCGCCCACTCTACGTTCGAAAAGAGCTCACACTTAGAACGGGATCCGGCCAACTTGTCAAAAGCCAACGCGTCGACGGCCAACACGTCGACGGCCCATTCGTCGAATAGGCCAACTCGTAATATGGCAATTCGTCGAAGGTCAACTTGTCGAAAGGGAAATGTGTGGAATGACGATTTGTTGAGTGGTTTGAATGATGGACCGGGATAATAGTTTGTGGTTTTTTTATCCTTTCACATAAATGTTTATTTGTGTTCGGACTAGTGTGAGCGCCCTTGTTAGGTTACATGACTCAAAGAAAAATCACAAGTAGGCGAAGACAGGACAGAACCTTTAGACAAGTTGAAAAATGTGTCATATTGGGATTGTGCTCTTGTTCCTTTTCTTTATTACTTTTTGTAATGTGTCGCCACAGGCTGTCTTTGCGAAGTGGCATGAACGGGTGGGCCGGGTAGGTTAACACGCACCCCAGTGATGTACGTTTGACGCAATGACAGTCTTCCAGTGCACAATGTAAGCGGCGATAACGGCAAGTTCTTATCTTCGACAAGAAAGTGCACACGGAAGGTCAATTACCGAACGGCGATTTTATGGATTACTATATAGCAGTCCCCTCTTTAAAGTTTCAGGACAAAAATTATTGATTTAGGCCTTACAAAAGCGGTGACTAGTTGTCTCTTCAACGAATTTTTCTTCAATGAGTTTCTCCATGACGAATTGGCCTGTTCGAGGAATCGACCGCCGACAAGTTGGCCGTCGACGGGTTGGCCGTCGACGAGTTTGCTTTTGACAAGTTTGCCTAAGTTTTCTTAGAACCCAGCCCTGAGTGACCTTGCTGACCCAGCCCACCGAAGGGATAAGAAAGCTTCGAATTAAACAAAAGACACGTTACCCTTCACGCTATTTGTCATCTTCACACTGAAACCTAACTTCCCCAAACATTTTTGAACTGCTGCACTAAACAACAAAAACACAAAAAACACGCACACACACACACAAGGCAAGCATCAAAGGGATGATAAGTGCAGGAACGCCTTGGCACTGTCAGCAAGGTACATGGGTGCCTGGCTTATGCAGTTTCCGTTTGATTTATTTCGAATGGTTTCTTTTACAATGCGTTTGACATTATTGACCTCTTTGTGTACCCCTTCTGCCTCGGAACACTGGGCCGTGCCGTTGTTGCATCCTGTCTATGTGTTGCAAGTTCAGAATTTACCGCCTTGTTTTTTACGTTTCTTTTATGCTCAGGTAGTCTATCATTCAAGCGCCTGGAAGTTTTTCCCCATCTACTTTAACCCTAACGCGAAAGGTATCTCATACACGACTCCTTCCTCACAAGGTACCGATTTTTTATACTGACTTTCTGGAGGTTCTAGAACTTTTCAGCGAAGGGCGTTTCGGTCCAGTATGTTTCGGTGCGGACTTTTCGGTGCACGGACGTTTCGGTGTGCGGATTTTTTGATGCACGGACATTTCAGTGCACAAACGTTTCGGTGCACGAACATTTCGGTGCACGGAGAATTAAAATCACGAATATTTGTTTTTTTAGTTTCCTCTAAACATATCAGCACTGTTTTAGCTAGATATTCATTTTTTTCACACTTTATAGTTTTGTAGACTTGGTGAACTACTTACGGTCATTTACTGATGTACGACCTAAGTAACTTCGTTAAACGTTAAGTTTTTATTCGTAATACGCGTAGCAAAGGCTCCAACAGCGAGACGCATGAGAATATTAAAAAATACCCGAGTGAAAGATGAGAACCTTCGTAGACCTTTGAGACGTCCTTTCTCTTGTGCTCTTTTTCTTTCACGAAGTTAGCCATCTTTTGTTATTGTCTCGGCTTATTTCCAACATGATCAACATCCACCAGCTTGCCAGCTCACTCACAGTTTTTTTCGTAAAGCTTGAGAAGTTGTTTATGCCTTATAGTTTACAACTATTTTGAATATCTTCAAACGTGCGTCCACCGCAAAATCGTATATCTTCAATTGTTTAGCAAACCTGACATGATAAATCAAAGTTATTCCCATCCGTCACGTGTCACATGTTTTGGAAGATAAATCGAGACATACACATAGTGTTAACGTTTGTTTCCAAGCATTGTTCTAACAAACTCTAAATATACGTCAAAAAATAAAAACATATGTAAAAAAGGTTTGTTTGTGCAGTTTAGGCCACATATCTTACCTGGTCTGAATGCCGCTCAGAAGTGCAATCAGCAGCGGCACATAAAGCTGCAGGCGCTCGACATGAAGATGTTTGATGCGAAGCCGCAGCACAGGTATTTTGGGCAAAAGGTTGCAGGTCGGCCTACTAAACCTCCTAGGCAACAAGAACCACAACTTATGGCTCAGTTCTACAAACAGTAAAAAAGAAAAAAGCTATGCTTACAAACAAAAAAAATTGACATCAGGGGGCTGAAAGCGGTAGGGCCTGTTGACGAGACCACCCTGTCTTCAAAATAACAACTAGGTTCTTTCTTCATTGGCGTAATTGTTCCAAACCCCAAAACACTTCCTTTCCTAGGCATTAGGAAGCCCTTTCGAATCACAGTAATTTTAACATCATTTGCAAACTCGCAAGAAAGAAGAAAAACACTTGCAGTCGTTATGCAGACTGTCATCAAAATGGTCGTTTCTGGTCCGTCAAGCAGAAGAAACAAGCTATATGACCCACTTTGAGAAGGAAACGTCCGCTTTCCTTGTAGATCAGGGGAGGCAGACCTGGCCTAAGAGCCGCAAACAAAAGCACTAAACCTCCAAGAGCCGTCTAGAAGACGAAAGGAAGAAAAAGAGGGTGAGAGGGGTGGGTCCAAACTTATTTTAGAGCAATAAATTAAGCCTGAACGACTTTGGATAGATCTATCATAATCAAAAGCAGTTCGAATGTACATATAATAGTAGTTGCACAGGACTACTAACAAATCGTAACCTGCAGCCTTTCAATTTAAGTCGCGTTCCTTTTCTCTTATTGGGGTAGTGCTCGTCTGGCCGGGAGGGAGGCGGGAAGGAAGGGGGAGGGGGGGGTTGCTGGGTTTACTAAGGAGTCGCAATACGCACTTGATCAACCAAAGAGCCGCATACGACTCGCGAGCCGCAGCTTAGCAACCCCTGACATACATGGTCCACAAAGAATAGCTGGATTATGTCAGTGCCGTCGTTCTGCTGTTTCTTTCAGCAGTTCGAAAATAAACCCCATCTGGCCTGTTAATCCAGAGAAAAAAACAAGCACATAAACATACACACACACTAACACTAATTTCTGAAGGTAAAGCTTTGGCAGCTCTCTGCCTGGTTAGGAGATGGCGTATAGGAAAATAAATTACAACCACAATTAAATACGCAAGTCATTTTTTCAAACTCATAGGCAGGTTTTTGGCGCCTCTGGTAAAGCCAATTTCCGCTGTGTTGAATAACCTCGCACGGCGAAAAAAAAATTAATCGATCACTTGTAGCTTATCACAATATAATTTAGGCGTGTGCGAGTAACGAATAATTGTTATGAAATCAAATATTGATTTTAATCAAATAAGCAAGCCGAATAGATTAAATAATAAATTTATTTTACATGAGATTAAATGTTTACTGATTCCCCTGAGAAAATAGCCGACACATTTAGCATTTCTCGTCTCGCTCCCCAAATGCAGCACGTCGGTATCAATGCTATTTTACGTCGCGTTTCTTGAAATTTGGGAAAACAAATCAAAACTCATAGTTACGCCAAAAAGGCCGTGCACAGAAACGTCCGTGCACCAAAAATTACGTATATCGAAAAGTCCTTGCACCGAAAAGACGGCACTGAAAAGCCCTACACCGAAACGTCCTACACTGAAATGTCCGGATCTACTTTTTGTCCCCCTTCCTTTCTTTTAGAAATGTGGTAAGGTTGCCTGACTTGAAATTCGTATTGAACACCAAATTTACAGCAAATTTCTTCGCACATGCTTTTACATTGTGAGATATCACGTAAAAATATGGCACGGTAGCGTATATTTTTTTTCAATCTTTTTTTATTTGTTCTGCTCATTATAGTTACTGGCCGCCTATTGAAATCTTCTCCGAATCCCGCGCTGCTCAGCCTCTCACACTGCGCTTTAACTGCCTTCGCAATGAAACGTACACAATACCTGCTTAAAGCATTAGTGATCAATGACTTAACATGACCCACGTTTACAGTCTTAGAGTGGCAGCTTTTTTTTTTGGGAGGATCGGTTTTGCACAGACTTGGGAAGTAATCTGTTACAAGTAATGAATTATTTATAATCCGTTACTTTTTAAGTGTTTTGTAATTGCCACGTTACTTCTTTTTGGGAAGAAATTTGTAATGCAATTTCATTACAAAATATTGGTAACAGATTAATTTAATTACTCCTTACTTTTTAAAAATATCCGCATAATCCAGTAACTGGAGCAATACGTGCAGAACATTCAGAAGCATATATAGAGAGAGCAAGTTCAACGAAATAGAAAACATCAGGAAGGGGAGAATAGCCGAAAAGAAAAATATGATTTTTTTTGTATGAACGGACACTAGAAGCACTAGAAAAACGGAAAAGGCATGTACAAATACAGGAAAGACAAAGATCAAGTATGTCAACGCCGAGTAGGCTCTCCGACATCTTTCATCGTGTTTTTCTTCTTCTCTCGGTCAGGAGAAAGCTCCTCGTGATTATTTGTTTTTGTCTTTTACACCGTTTTACCAATTCCAAGTTCTTCGACGTCTCCCGCCACCTGCACATACATCTAACGCGGGTCCGTCACCCCTTGATTCGCGGGTTTACAACTCACGTAAAATACGATGTAGCCTCGCGCGAGGCGCTCGGATTCTCTTAGTCTTTAAAGTGAGCTACTTTATTCTAACACGCTCTTGATCCATGGCTGAAAAGTGCCGGGCGCGAGGCTAAGAGCATCGTCTTCGAAGGTAGAGACGATACTTATGTTCATTTACTTGTCTGGGCATGGTGGTCGAGTCCACTCCTCACTTTACAGTCAACTGTCAACATAAAACGGAGAGGGAAGGGGTAGGCCATCTGAAAACGGCTGACAGAGAGAGAGAGAGAGAGAGAACGCGTAAAAGTGGTGAGATCCTCTATTGTTTTGTGAGATCGATGGCCACCGCTTCTCTCGCTCTCTATGCCCTCCCCTCCTTGCCTCCACGAACATTGGTATGAAAGTGAGAACCGATGAACGATCGATAACCCGTAACCACCACTTTTTCTCCGACTGGTCGAGTGTTCGGTCATAGAGCGTCCGTCGTCTCCATGGCAATTTCTTAATGAAATTTAAAAATTCAGGGAATTAAGGATAACGGAAACCTAGAGTTTCAGTGCATAGTTTGCTTTAAAAAACACACACACATTGTCATCAGCAAGAACAACGAACTCTAATCCACGGAAGAATATCAAGGTAAGCTGGAACACGTGCGTTCTGAGCTGTCTATATATTGTAGCGCTAGAACCAAGTTTTTCTTTTCTTGTGAATAACAGGCGAAACAACCGAATCATGAGGGAGCTTTCGTAGATCGTTTCTTTAGCTCGGAATTTCCTAACGAAGGCAGACGCTGCTGCTGAGCATGCGCACCGCTATCTTTGTCTGCACAATTCCAGGGATCATTTCCCGATGCCGTAAGCTAGCGGTATGGCGGGTGTGGTTGCAGCTTTCGGTGCCTTGTCAGCTTACAGGTGAACGGAGTGCACCTACGCTCTTTCTCTTAAATACAATATTTTATTTTTACACGGACTGCCATAATACGGGCGCATGAAAAATGAAAAGTAGTGTTGATAAAATTTTTCTTCAAAATATCAAAATTGTTTTTATTGGTTTCTGGATAAGTTTACGGAAAAAGTAACTTGAAAGTAATTGTGAAGTAACGAGCAAAGTAATCCGTTACTTTTCAACAAGAGTAATTTGTAACGGCATTCCGTTACATTTAAGACTCGGGAATTTACATTTGTCATGCATTACATTTTTTAAGTAATGAGCATAAATCTGGTTTTGCATTTGTTTTTCCATATTCCAAGCATAAAAGCTTCACCCATGTAGATTTGTAGATCCAATAACTGCAAAAATGTATTCCATGGCTGCTCCACCGTGAACTTCAGCTCGGGAGCTGACGACCTTATTACCATTTTTAGCATTTCCGCCAAACCAGTCTGAAAAGCCCACTCAACGATGTCGTCGACCAGCCAAGCCGAGCAGTCGAGCAGCCAAGCCAATCCAGTAGTAATGGGCGGGGTCACTGATCTGAGGGCCGGGACCTCAAGCAACCTTAAAGCGTGCCGTTACCTCAAACAAAATTGTGTCTAACAACGTAAATATTGCTAAAACAATATTTTGTGTAATAATTTAAAGGAAACCCTCTAAACAAACTTTTATTTTTCACTTAGTGTCCCCTTAAGGCGAACTCTACGACAAGTTCACTAAACTTTTTTAATATAATATCGTTTTTAAGTGAATCCTTCGCATTTTCTTATAGGTTCTTTTGTCCGTAATCAGCAAAGCGGCCACTGGCTAAGGAGAGACTGGTGGTCCGCAGCGACCCCAATCCTCAGGAGAGGAGCTTCTTCAAATATTGCAATCATTTTGCCGAGGCGCAAGAGCGCAAGCGACGTGCCGCGGATTTTGTGAAGCAACGTGAGATACATTTGCATAAACCTCGAGAGGCAAGAAGCAAAAAGAAGGCGAATAAACGAACGAGAATAAGCGCTTGCGCAGTAGGTGCACCCCAATGCTAGCGTCGTCTGCTTGACTGCAAGCATATATGTATGTCCCAAGCATGACGCAGGCGGTGCTTGCGTTGGTGTGCGCCTACTGATCATGCGCGTATTGGTTCACTTCGTCGCTTCACCCCGCGATAAGGCGCTGATTTAGCGGCAGGTGGGAGCTTACGCGATATTGTTAAGAATCAGGCCGGTGTATGCTTTGGCCAAAAGTACTTAGAAAAGCATTCTGACAACGACCTGATCTGTGTAGAGAGAAGACTATGCAACTATCTATGTTTTAGTCAGCCGTGAGGACCGTGGAGAACCGCTTTGTGGAGAGGCCTTCAGCGGCGTTCCTCAACAAGGTGGTGTACAATTTTAAATGATTTCGTTGTAGTTGCAACATTCAAGACGAGTCTCGACGTCGGTAAGGTCTGTCGTCCCGCGGTAAGGCAGTACAAGACGGTGCCAAATTCTATCGCATTTCAAAGACAATAATAACAATAATTTAGGCAAGATTTTTTTTTGTGGCAGCATTTGAAAAATGTTAGTAGAAGAACAGCCAGGAGTTACCTGCGAGACTTTAACGCACGCGCAAACTGAATGCACATATGTTTCTTTGTTGTAAAACTCGCAAAGAAGACTGCGAGCGGGGCAGGAATGGGCACCCGAGCGTCGCACCTAATATACAAAAATCGATCTTGACGTTCTATGGACAGGCTACTTCCGTGCTGTTACCTCGATGGAAAGTTGACTTGTTGTATAGTCACTCTTGGATTACCGTCAACGGTGACTGGGGCGTCCATACATCACATGCCAACATTTTATAGGCATAATTTCGGAAGTGTTTCGTATTTTTTCCTAATACCCCGCTAGGGACATCCTGGATTTGGCAACTTTATGGACATTCTAGCATTGGGCGAGTATGTCGACATTCAATCGCTGGGCGAGACCGGTCACTTCATGCTTTCTTTCATCTCTGCGAGCTAAAGTCACATTAAGGAGAACTAGATTGTTAAAAAAAATTATGTGACTGTTTTTGTAAGTCTAAAAACTCGGAAGGTGCGAACGCCGGCATTCATATGTTCCATTGTGATGCATAATTAAAACCAGCATTGTTTGGCACCTCTGTTACTTACCGCGCCCGCCGGCACAATCAAACACTGTAAATTATGATTTCCCACAGAGGTAAAGTGAACAAGAATGTCGGATATTTTGTTTAACAGAAAGTAAACAGACATTTACTAGTAGAACATCAACAGGAGAAATGTCGTTAACCAAGACACACATATATGTTTTGTTTCTTAAACAAGTTTTGCTTGAACGTACATAAAACAAATTACTTGGCTGTTAATAAAGTTGAAGCTTGGGCGAGTTGGTACGACATACTTAAAAGGTTAAAACAGCGCAAAAAAACGACGGACTGGATGATGGAGGACAGAGACAGAGCGTTGTCTGTGTCCTCCTTCATCCAGTCCGCCGTTTTTTTTGCGCTGTTTTAACCTATTAAGTAAAATTGGCTGTTAAGTTCGTGCCACTCTACAGACGTTATACAATAATAATAATATTAATAATACGAATAATAATAATTTTTATTAGGTGTCCAGGAACGAGCATGCAGTTTTGGTACTGGCACACCAAAACATACACACAACAATAAAAACGGGAAGAAAATTAAACATAAAAAAGAAAGAAGAAAAAAAACTCAAGGCATTGAGTAAAAGATATGATGTATGTAACGTATGCTGACACAATTATACGATTTACACCACAAGCAAAGAACGGAACTCAGGGTCCAAAAGCAGGGTAGAAAACTGCCACAAAACAAAAATAATAATAAAAAAAAATTGTTACACACTGAATGCAATAATGAGGCAAGGCCGGTTCGTCAAAGCCGGCAAGGGTTTGTGTTACTGGAGCAAAGTAGCACTGGTGACAGTATAGTCTCAAAAAGGAAAAGGAAAAAAGAAAATACACTGAGGAGAACTTGAGCAGAAATGACGTCAATTGTACGATAAAAAAAGAATCATAAAAACTAAAAGACAAACTAAAGTGACACGAACGTCACACGAATGTCACATGAGTCAAAGGAACGTCACACGCACAAGCCTGAAGCTTTTGTCAAACACGCTAGTTATATAAAAAAGATTTTGAATGTTAAATAATTTTTGAAAGTAATAATAAAATGACTCAGAGAACGAAAATCATTTTAAACGAGAATGAAACTACCCCCCCCCCCCTTTTTTTCGCAATAGAGAAATATTTTTTTTATTTGTTGTCGTTCCAAAGCACACGGCGTAGAGCTTTTTAAGCTTCTTTTTGGATGTAATGTCTGAAAAATGGGGCGGTAAAGAATAAATATATCCGGAACATAAAATTATCGCATGTTTCTAGCATACCGGGTGTAGCAACTCGGAACGAGGTATCATGAAACCATGCGCAACTGCCGTGAGACCGGGCGAGGAGATTTAAATTCATCATTAAGGCCAGTTATGATTGAAAACCACTGTCTCCGACAACAAAGATTGAAATTCGGGCATTTAGAGCATTTGGAAAAAAAAACCTAAATTGGAAGACGCAAGATTATAGCATACATTTCTTAAAATTCCCTTCAAGATGCTATATTCACTTTCGTTCGCCATAAGCTCGAGCATTGGCCAAAAATAGTTATATGATAGCGTAAGTTGCTGTAAGCTACAGAGTAGGCAATACGCTTGCGAGCAGCAAGAGGCATAAATGTTTTGATATGACAAAGTAAGCACGAAACACTCCTTAGTTTTGAACCGATTTTTCTGTGATTAGAGTTCCATGATAAGTTTGAATCTAAGAGTATACCAAGGTATTTTGCGGTGTCTGAATAAGAAATTTTATCACAGTGGCACATGATACATTCTGTTTGTGTAAGAAAAAAGGAATATTTAAAGAAACAACTTTTAGAGGATTGTGAAAGCAGACGAGGTTCGTTTTAGAGATCGAGGAGAGGTGACCCGTCATTAACGGAGTGTCATCAACGTATTGGTACAGAATACAGTGGGAAACTGCAGTACAGATATGATTCACATAGATATTGGACAATGGTGGTGAAAGGACAGATTCCTGTGGGACACCAGATTTTAAAGATACTTTAAAGCTATGTACACCGTTTCCCAAAACCACTTGTGAGCGCTCAGATAAGAAACTCTTTAATAGCAACAAGAAAGGATCACGGAAACCTATGCCTGAAAGTTTGTTGAGTAAAATGGAGTGACTAACTGTATCGGATGCTCCTGATACGTCAGGAAAGCAGGCACAAGTATATAAGTTGTGATGAAAACCATAACTGATGCTGTCCGAAAGAGCGTCCAGGAGATGTTGTGTGCCTCGGCCGGCAATGAAACCATTCTAATTTGGAGACATTAAGTTGTATTTGTCTAAAGAAAATGACATGGTGATAAAAATAAATGTCTAATAGTTTAGCTAGACATTGCAAAATGGAAATAGGATGATAGTTCTCAACCTTACTACGACAGCCTCCCTTAAACATTGGTGTAACAACCGCGACTTTTAGTTAATCAGGCATGCAACCGGATTCGATTATACTAATTATCAGCAGAAGTAACGTGTCCCGAACACAATTGAAATTCGTGCGTAGATCCCTCAGCCGTACGCCATCGAGTCCTAGATATTTGTAATAAGGTTGATAGCTGGGCTAGTTGGTAATCGTTGCACATAATGGAATAAAACAGCGCAAAGATACAAAGACCTGTAGTTATCCCGTACTTACACAGGATTTCTCACAATTTAAAAAATGTTGGAAACCGATATGGCATCCCAGTGGTTTTCTCCGCACCACAAAAAATAAGCCAGATCTGCCCCAGAGTTCAGGCGAAGGCAGAGGGAATTGCAAGGAACAAGTGTAGCAAGAAGCACGTCAGGCCGTTCGTCCCATGTGTCACGGGAGTTGTCTACAGTATCCCCCTCTCGTGCGGCCGCACCTACGAGGGACAAACGGGACGGTGCCTGAATGAAATGCTCCGCGAACACAGGTACTCCCTCGGAGCTAGAGTAACTGTATATGCTCCGCTTGCGGAGCAGAGTACCGCAATGGTGCCATTCTGGAGCCAAGCGCTGCGGGAAGCCACAGTCGTTTTTTGCAGGGGACACGAAGGCGCAGACGAGAGGCGGCGTGCTGCGGCTGCTGCGGCGCGCTGCGTAAGGAAAATAGTGCGGCGTGCGGCGACGAGCCTCGCATGCGCCGACATCGTTCTCCCGTCGTTTCCTGTTTCCCTCTCGATTGCAAGAATCGCACCCGCGGGTTCCGCGGGTCGTGTGTGAAGTGAAGTCGTCAAGTCGCTGTTGCTGGGACGCAGATAGCGTCGTGAGCCCGCTGTCTGCCCAACTTTTGGAGAACCTTTCCCCTCGAGCGATCGCAAGAAGCAAAAGAACGCAGGCCTGCTTACTTTCCCCTTGTGTTTAATCGAAGAGCGGAGGCCGCTGCTCAACCTGTGACTTCTTTTTTTTTTTTTTAGCAGACAGTTTATTTTGTTTTATGTAGACTGAGCAGTGCTTTACCTTCGTGCGTCCCAATTATATGCGAATCTGAGGAAAGTCGAGCACCCGCACTTTCATGCTAAAATAGTGTACAACTTTTTTTTTCTTTTTTATCTAAAGTTTTTGCCATTTCGCGAATTCGAGACGCCCGAATAGAGCTCTTGGAGATCGTGTCTCGCCGTCGGAGTCCGGTACAAGCTCTTGCCGCTGTCCGCTCGATTTGTGCACTTCGTAACACTACAGCCTGTCATTTTCACGGGGCTCTTTCTACTTGCATGCAAAATTCATTGCGGTAAACGACGCAGTGGCTGATGAAAACGCCGTCCCCTCGCTTTCGAACGAGAGCTCGCCGACTCGCCAAGATGGCCGGATGTGCCGATCGCGTATCGCGTATCACTCCGCGAGAGCCGCAGATGCGAGCAACGCGATCGTCGTCCGTGTCGTCTGCTTCACATACCTTGGAAACAGATGTCCTAAAACATCGCTCGCGTTAGAAAAAACAGGATTGTACTGTACCCAGTTGACGCACATAATGTTCAATGACTTAGGAAGCTTTCGGCTCGTTCGATTTTAGTCTAGGATCTATATTTTTCGAACGCGAAGCGGAAAATATGTTCCCCCGAAACTCGGCGCTCTGGAAGGCCGCTTTCCCGCACGAAGGTCGGCTCCAGTTCTGCCCACGTGACCACTCCTCCATCCAATACAGAGTTGGCGGCAAAAGGAAAAGGAACGGGATAATCTGGCTCTGCAAGCAGAGCCTATACAGTTACTCTACTCGGAGCGACAGTGGGGGGACACCTGTCGGTTCACTGCAAAGAGTGCCCGTGTGAGCCGTTTTTTAGTGCCACCACCGTCTTGGGACGACACAGGGACAAAGTGACACGTGAGGTGCTGGAGGCCTTCCACATCCAGAGTAGAGGAAAAAAGTGTATCAGAGCAGCATCAGTGGCGTTGTCAGGCAAGGAGCTGGAATTCCTGAAGTTGACAATGTGGGTCCAGCGCGTGCCGTAGTCAGCTACCATGGGAGAAAGGTGCGCGTGCGATTGCGTACAATAATGTGGATTTTTTCGTCTTCTTTTTCTGTATATTTTTTTATCTTTTTCTTTCTCTTTGTCTTTCTTTCTCGTTGAGTAAAGAAGCTTTAGTTGCGAGTCAGCGCTCTGTCCTGTCTGGTTTGTCTCTTCCTTTTTGTATCTTTGCGCTGTTTTATTCCATTATGTCCTAGATATTTGCTCGACTTCAAGCTAAAAATAAAGAATTTAAGTCACCAGCTGACATCTGTGGAGGAAAAGCGGAAGCAGAGTTTGAGTAAAAAAAAAAAAGAAAGGAATATGGTGCTTTTCCGGAGGGTACCAAAAAAGGTCGCAAAAAAACAATAAAAACATTAGTAGTTATGAGGAAATTATTCCCAAATACATCTTGAAGATATTTCTATTGTATGCCCGGTGAGACACTTTGCAATTTTTTTAATTAAGGACCAATATTTAGCGGAGTTATTCCTGGATTCCGCGAACTGTTTCTGGACGTGAATTCGTTTATCCGAGTGAATAACCGCAGTAAGAACTTTGTTGCGGAGAATTCTAAATGATTTCTGAAGGCTGTGACAATGAGCTGAACGACCGCAGCGCTTCCAGGCTACTTTAAGTTTAAATGCGGATAACATGTCAGTGGTTATCGGTTATCCAACGTATGTTTGCCTTTCTTTGTTTCCAAAATATTACCTTTTTTGATGCATTATAGAACTGCCGAAACAAATGAACAAACAAAATATAGATTTCCGGATGGCTATGACATCGCTGAAATATAATCCAGTCGTAACCGGAGACATATTTATCAAACTTCTTATTGCCAATAATTCCGATTGGACGAATATTTGTATTTCTCACAAGAGAAACCTGTTTTGGAAATTCGATTTGACACGCTACGAAATAGTGATCTGATAAGTTTTTTTTTTATAATTGCCGATTTAATTGCTGTTGATAATGTACTCAAGTTAATATGATTTATCGATGAGCTTACAAGTCTGTCACCTAAAAATTCTTCTCTTGTTGGTGCGAGAACGTAGGGTTCAACTCTGTAGTCAGCCAATAAGGTGAGGTACTCGCAAACTACACTCTAAAACTGGGCCCTCTTAAAATGTCCAAGCCCTCTTATTTTATGAGGGGAATGGACGAGATAAAAGGGACCTTCTTTTTTTAAGGGGGCACCCAAAAAAAGGCGGGGTTTCTTAGGGGGACAATAGCGGAGTTAAGAGGGACATAATTAGATTTAACAAACGCAGACGAAAAAAGGCAACCATCCCTCTTAAACGTTGAGCAACGTCCCTCTGATATTTTTATTTTTCCAGAGGAGCCGAAGGAAGCGACCTTGAACTCGCATGTAGTCCGGCATCGAGTACGCGAGAATTCTGTAAAGGTGCGCTGAGAAAAGTCCCAATAACCCATCTCGCGCAAAAGTTCTCGGAGCAACAAATGGGTACCGCGGTTTCCCGCTTTTCGCCAAGAAGGTCACTCCAGAGAGTCATTTACTCGTTTTTTGTCCTGGTGGACCTGAGATGTCATTGCTGTTTGTCTTGGCTCCGGCTGATAATAAAACGGATCACCGAATCGTAGGTGAGTTATTCAATTATCTGTATTTCCGTGACGAGAGCCGTGAGCTTTATTCATTTTTTTGCTGTTGCGTAGTAGTTCAATGGGAATGAGATGCAGCGACGAAACTTTTTTGCCTCCGCTCTTCGCTTTGTGTCCGTTCTTTGGCGCGCCTTCCGTCGTAACGAACCGCTCTCGTGCGTTTTTGGTATATTCGGAGGCCGTGCGCTGGTTTGCTGTTTAGATGTCGAGAGTTTTTCGTTTTTATGTGACGCGCCTCCCGTCGTAACCAACGGCTCTCACGTGCTTTTGGTATGTTCGGAAGCCTCACGCTCTTTGCGGTTTGAATGTCGTTAGTTTTTTTGTTTTTCTAAATTGGCGCGCCTCCGCTAACGGTTTTCATGCGCTTTTGTTAGTTTGAAAAACCGCGATCTTTGCTGTTTTGATGCCGCGAGTTTTTTGTTTTTCCAGAGCGGAGCGCTCCTGGCAGTTTGTAAGCGTGTTCGGGTCTGTTTCTTTTTTTTTTTTGACATGTTATTGCAGATATTAGCTACATGCACATGTCAATG
Organism: Ixodes ricinus; assembly: GCA_037355805.1. Taxonomy (NCBI): domain Eukaryota; kingdom Metazoa; phylum Arthropoda; class Arachnida; order Ixodida; family Ixodidae; genus Ixodes; species Ixodes ricinus. The sequence continues at coordinate 95,336 of JAZHYW010058585.1, forward strand.
AACTCATGTTGTCCAACGTGGATATCCGGAGAATATGTCGTGGCACTTGCCACGACTGTTCCTGTATGGAATTTGTGAGAGAAGGAACCAGTAGGAATCAGCACCCCGAATGGTGTGCTTACTGTGGACATCCTCCAACTTCACACAATGAAATAGGTAAGTTCCACTCACTGCTTCCATATGAAATTGTCATGTCTGCCGTTCGCTAACAAAGTATCTAGACCGTTAAAAAAAAATAAAGAGCCTCTGGCAGGCTTCATGTTCAAAGTTCGCGCATATGGCGCGTGGCTTGCTCGCTTTTCAAAGCCGTGAATATGTGCCTGTTAGACTGTGGGTTTGTGAACATTAGATTGGTGCATTGATTAAAAGTTTTAGAACGTGGTTCAAAAGCATTTCGGGCAACAAATTCTAAAATATTCTGTTGTGTTGGCACCAACTAGTTTGTATCAAAGACCGGTCGGTAAATATACTAGTATCGCCTTAGTTAAGTTCCGTACTAATAGGTAGGTTAACGTTTTTTTACCTTGTATTGTTTCCAGAAGATTTGACTGATCTTATGATGGTTGATCATCCAGCGCGTTAAGAGGTCACACACGAGAGGATGACTCCGTTGAGGACTCGGAACGTAGAGGTGGAAGACAAGTTCCCGGTCGCATTTATGACGGAAAGGCTGAGGAAGGTCTTATCTAAATTTGAAAAAGCAATGATTCTTGTGGCAACATAATACAATGCCTGTTTTGTGTTTAATTCGTCACAGGCGCCACAGAGTTTTTGTGCATTGCCCAATAAAAGTTTATTGTGTAATTTGCAGTGTGAAATATAATTAAAAAGCCTACGCACCTCCTTTTATTTTTTAACCGGGACGCAGTCCTTTGGAAATTGAAGAGGGATATCTGACGAACAAGGCCCTCTTAAAATGAGAAACGAAATTTAGAGGGACATTTCTAAGAGAGACCGTGTCCCTCCAAATTTTAAGAGGGCCGTTATCCCTCTTACACTTCAAGGGAAGCTGTCCCTCTCGAAAAACGAGAATGACCTTGTCAGCGCTTGCGTCCCTTTTATTTAAGAGAGTTGCAGTCCCTCCTACTTTTAAGGGAAATGTTTTTCAAAAAAATCCCTCTTACTAAGTGGGACCAAGTTTAGAGTGTAGTAATTTAGAGTGTTTTAGAAGATCAATGTTGATGTCTCCTGTGATGCAGAGGGTTGCATTACCCGGCACGATTAAATACAGTTGCATAGCTCAGAGAGAAAACCTGGAACACTTTCAGAAGATGGCCTATAAAAAGAGCAGCAAGTAGAGGCCATAAACATATGTAATGAAACAAAGTGCTAGTGATTCACAAGAAATAAACGAAATTGTTATCTCTGAGTAAGACGCAGTTGCTTTTCAGGAAATTGCTACCACCTCCGCGCTTTTTGTCCCGAGTATAAAAAAAGCTGTGACGTTCAGGTAGCGAATACATGTCCACCTAGTCACTGTGAATATTACTTTCTGTGAAAACAAACACATCAGTGATCGGAAGTACAAAGTCTACGGTTAGTCCAAACTCATCCCAGTGCTTTCGCAAATGTCTGATATTAATGTTGAATAAAGTAAAGGAACTACCCGAACTTATCTCGAAGTTTCTTGAGCAGGAGTGTAGGTCCGTAAAGGTAAAAAAATGTGGCCATAATGTCTTCATAATTTGCTCCAAAGAAGCAATGTTAGTGATTTGGAATAAAGGAGAGCTACGTTTTCTTTACCAAAAATATGACCACTAGCGAAGTCTACGGGCTGGAACCCCGAAAGCTCCTCTTAAAGTTCAAAACAGCTTCAAGAGGTGTTCTACTTTTTTTTATATATTTCCTTTTGACAGATACTTTAAGCCCTGTATGAAGTTTAAGTCAGACTGCAATCGGACATTTTGTACATTTTCGTGTGGATATCTTAATGTTCTTAAACAATTTTTTTTGTATTTATTGTCATTCTTTCTTGCATTTCGTATAACAGTATAAATCGGCATATACTTCTCCCTGTGCCACTGAGAGTTTAAATGTGCGTGTATGATTTTCAGGCCGGTTACCTTTTGTGCAGCTTTATTGATGAAAAATTAGCTAAAGTTTTTTGGGTTAACCATCTTAGCCCAGAAATTAAAATAGAAAGCCCGTAAACCAAACTGCCGAACTAAACAATTTTCCATGATTTCCAAAATCATGAAGTATTGTATATTCGTTCCAGTGTTGGCAGTTTGCATTGCATAGGATTCAATTTTGGCTTAACCTGTTTTTTTTTTCACCTCTAATTTAAATTTGCGCGTATGATAAATTACCCTGTGCTTTAAAGAAACTTTTAATACATTTGTTTTATAACGTTTAAGTAGCTTTAAGGAGACTAAAGAAAAATTCGAAGGGTGCGAACCTTGCGCTTTGGAGTTCGTAAGAAGTATGACAAAAGTGAGCGAAGAATACAGTAAAAGTACATTTGTAGTATACTTGGAGTCGGCCAATTATATTTATAGAAAATAAGCGGGAAAATGTCCACAATAAATTTCTCATAAATATATTCTAAATATGCTGTTTTTTGCTAAGGGCCCCCTAAAAAACCTTTCCGGTGCCCAGATAGAACACATATGCCACAAAAAGAAACTATCTAAAAAATAGAAGAATAGTTAGGCTTTGAGACTTGTTTTGAGTTAGACGCGATTGCGAAATAGGCTTCGTTTTGTATAAGTCGACCCCGAAATAAAACACGTTTCGGAATCACTCGGATGGCTTTCAAAACATAAATATAGCGCTAAAACTGTTTTCGGGGAAGTTTGTTCGAGACATACGTCGAATCGAATCATTTAGACATCTTTCTTTTAGCCGTGTACTGACTCTTTAAGGGAGGTGCTGGGTACATAGGTGGATAGCTCAGCCGTCTGAGTACTTTAATGAGGGTCGCACATTTGTGTTTTCCTCTGACGGGAGAACATAGATAGGGGTCAGAGAGCTTAAGTAAGGTAATAAAGTCAAACATTTAAAAGTCCGTAAGCATATATGATGAGCACTTAAGAAGATTGCCTCAAAATTACGTTATTGCAAGGGCGCAGCTTAAACTTGTTATGTATATGTTTAGCCCTGAAGTGTGGGGAAAAAGGGAAACGAACAACATGACAGTTGTCTTGTCCCTCCGTTTCCCCAGTCTCCTGGATTAAAAATGGCACCCGCAGCAATCATGGTGTAAACTCACTTAGTCCGTTCATCAGTAACAGTGTAATCGATTCAGTAGAACCCAACCCTATTATGGGTGTCCGAAATGCTTTCAGTGCGGCTAACGTCCCAGGGTCTGAGAGCGATAGATAGCAGAAGGACAATATTAGATTAAATTGTGTCTAAAACGTGCCTGCGGTGGAAAGGGGAGGTCTCTCTGTTAGGCAACACTTATACTGCGCTATGCAATTACTGCCTTTTTTTAACCGAAATCCGCGGTCTAGACATGTCGGAAAGATGTTCTTCACTGAGCGGACCATCTAAACGTGCAAACTGTAACAGATTTTTGAATTTTAGTTCGCTCATCTTGAGCTTTATTGTCGCCCAGTGCGGTTATCGAGATCAAGCTGTTTCACAGCGGGCATTAGTTAGCAAATAGCCTCAAACTCGAGGTGGGTTGCTTTTCCTGAATGCCCTTGTCGGTGACGCACAAGGTTGGCAGCGCCCAAGGTAATAGCGCAGATGAAGCTTAAGAGTTCGTTGGAACAAACGCTCACTGCTGTCGGTTCTAAAATACTATTACAGTTAAATCATTAGCCATGTAGTCTTCTACGAACCACGCTCGCGATACCTTCCAAATGGATAACTGGCAAGTATTTTATAAAAAAAAAACTGACAAAAGATTTTTAAAATTTTGAAAAAGAAAATGGGGCCCGTTTTTTGTAAATGCTGGTGCAATTCAGCTCTTTGTTCGAGGGCTCTGTCGGGCACAATTTTTCAATTGAAAATCTCAGAGAATCGCTTTCAGCGTTTTAATAATATAATGGTTAGTGCTAAAACTGCGCAATCTGGCTCGGACAGCTAGCGCTACTTTAAGGTGGAAAATGAACATTCGGCAATGCGGAACAAACGTTTGTGGCGAAAAAACACGAAAACTCATTTATGTGAACTTTTCTAAAAACATATATAGAATGAGCAGAACATTATCCGCCATGATGCAGTATGAAGGTGAAAGAACCGTCAATAAGTTATGGAGATCTTAGAATAGAAGGAAAGTGCTTTTGCTCGAGAGGCGAAACAAAGACTCTCCAGAAAATACCTTCACAATCTTCCAGGATGATTTCTGCATACACCTCATCAGATTGCTTGACCTCTGATTCCGGATCTCATACAAATATTAACTTCAACCTTCAGAGCTGTTTGCTTGCTGGCCGGTGCGGCACATTCAGCAAACCGAACCTTCTTAAAGGAGCTGTGCAACAATTTTCAATTGGAATGTTTTTCACTTTACAAGAGCTTACTGGCACTAGTGGGACTCAAGGATACTCGCACGCGACGCCACTGGCCAAGAAACTTCTTTGTTGCGGTGTAATTTCAAGGACAAAAGCGATCATTTTCATTCAATCTCTCCTTTGCAAAATTTGATGACGTAACGTGGGGATCGCAGTACACCCCAATGACGATACTTGAATGCGGTTTATAGATTGGACCCGAGCATTGCGTGGGCACTCGATTTGGGCTCGTGATAATTACTATACTTCGTTTCAGCTTAGGTCCGAGCGCGGCCGATATTATGAGCCAAAGGGTCAAACAGCGAAAGAGGCACAACGTCATGGCGCTGTGCCTCTTTCGCTTGCAGTTGATAGGACCAGCCGGTATTCGCCGTCTCTCTGTGCGTACTCCTCTGACGGCTAGTCCTATCAACCGCAGAGAACACGCCATGACGTTGCGCTTTTTGCGCTGTTTGACTGGCCGTTCGGCTCATAACATCGTGCGCGCTCGGACATAAGGTGAAACGAAGTATAGCTCGAGAAGCATTCGGGTAGTGGCCCATGTCCAATTGCTGCAACGACGACAATAGCCGAGCCATAACAATGCCTGGAATTCAGCGCGTGTCCTGTTCTTTGCCAACCCCAGCGCGTGGCTATGATCAACATTGGCGGCAAATAATCGGCTCCAGATCACGTGGCCGCTTTTTCTGGCTGCGAGTTGAGGGGGTGAACGCTGCTCGTTTTTCTTTATTTTTTTTCTGGGACATCAATCGCGTGGAGTGAAAAATAAACGCGTGTTTTATAGGTCATTAACGCCAGGGATCCGTTCTAAGCGGTATTGGCGCAAAGTACTACAAAATTGTTGCATTGCCCCTTTAAACAAAACTCCTTGAAAGGGGCAAATATTGCAGTAAAGCGGTTCCGCTGCTCTATTCTGGGCGTTTTCATTTTTCCAATCCCGTTTTACCCCTAGTTGGTTGGAATTGAAGGGATACGGTCCTAACATCGCTACTTTTATTAAAATAAATGAATCTACGTATGCCAAAAAAAAAAAAATTTCCGCTGGTGCCACGAGTCAGCGTAAAAAAGTGAACTAAACAATGGCGACTCTTCACAGCCAGAACGCAGAGTAAAAATTAATAAACGTATTATTAAGTACACGTGGGAAGGTGTTGGCATGGTTCGAGAGGAAGTTAAACAGTTGCAAAAAGCGAATCTTCTAAATAAACGAAACGAGCAAGGAAAAAGTTGTCTGACAGCAGGATTCTTCAAGTGAAAGCTCTTTGTCCGAGTAAATTAGGAGGCACACGAGCAATTAGCGCAGCACTCTAACTAACAAGCGAGTTAATTACAACAAAAAGAAAAGTGCTTGATTGAAGATATCTGCTAGAAAGACTTGAAGTTCGGACAGCTTAATTATCTGCCTGATATATCGGTGCTGCACTAATTATATTCCTGTCATTTGGTTCTTTACGAACACTAACTTCAGTTCTGTGTTCGCTTTATCAGTTCGAGGGATCCCATTATCATCTGCGTTTCCTTTCTTTCAACTGCAAGGTAGATTCCTGGAATCTCTTTCCACTTTTAATGTCTGACGAAAAAGCGGGCGCTGAAGACGCCCTAACATGCTGTCTCGCCTCTCTCTTGTTTTATCGCACTCCTCCTATGCGAAGGCAACATCGTGCTCAAAATCGCAACGCTGCTTTGTGCTTAATTCAATATCTCGGTCTGCCGTTGAGAAATGGAGGGACTGGTAACAACATCCACAAGCGATTTAGCCAGTGCGAAATGATGATTAACCTGGGGTCTTCAACCTTCATCAAGCAGGACTGATGAAATGACTGCGTCCTGTATGAAGCTTCTTTATGTAAAAACGGTCGGATGTGATTATTGAACTCTGGAACGTCCTCTATGTGTCCATTACGTAGATAGAGTTCATAGTTTTGTAATGTGGAATGAAGATAATTTCACAGAGCAGGGCAAGCAGCGCTCGAGGATATATGGTTTTACCTAGATCATCAAATATTAAACAGAGAAATTAAGAACAAATGCAAAGCAAATAATCATTTAATAAATCATAATTTATATTCTTTTCACTTATTTTTTTTTAATTAAAAGATGCGGAGAATGAAGCGAAAATTTGTGGTGTGCCTTTATTTATAGAGAAGCACGGCACGCACACTGAAGTTTTTAATAATTTATTTATAGAGAAGCACGGCGCCCACAGTAAGTATTCTGACACTTTCTTTATATATTTTGATATTGTAATATTTGTACTATCACGATCAATATGAGTGCGAACACCGCGCCGCGTGGTGCGCGGTACTATAGGTGCCCCCTGGCGATTAGTCTTTGAAGTATACGCGCACCTTGCGGTCGAGACATATCGTCCCTAACGATCGCCACACCAGTCTGCACTTCCGGGTCGTCTGCAAGAGAAAAACGGTCGGCGAAACCGCGAAACTGTTCACCAATGAGGAAGCTCTTTTTTGCCTGCAATGTGCGCCAGCAGAAATAACTAGTATAAATACTTTTAGTGTCATCTTTTTGATTAGGAAGTTTTAGTAGATTCATCACATTACTCGAACAACAATACCCGATACTTCGCCGACGCAGCGTGCATCATATTGTTATCGGAGGTATCAAAACAATCAACTAAGACTGCCTATTATTTCCTTCGCATGAGTTTAGCGAGAGCAAAGGACCACCAATGGGCAATGCGCACAGGCTAGAAGTTAGCGCGGTGCGAGCAGCGCGAAAAAAACGACGAGGACGTTCTGTGTGTTTGTTCTACGTAATCGTCGTTTTTTTTTTTTTTGCGATGTTTTTTATGATGAAGGGTATCACTATCACCCACGCTCGCATCGCGCAAATTCCTTGCCTCTGCGCATTGGTGGTCCTTTGCTCTCGCAAAGCTCACGCGAAGGAAATAATAGGCAGTCTTCATTGATTGTTTTTTGTTACCTCCGATAACAATATTGTGCATGCTTAAAGGCGTCGGCGAAGTATCGAATATTGTTATCGGAGTGATGAGAAGAATCTACTAAAACTTCCTAATCAAAAATATGACCCTAAAAATATTCATACAACTTATTTCTGCTGGCGCACATTGCTACCGAGAAATACGCTTTGTTATTGGTGACCAGTTTCGCGATTTCGCCGACCGTTTTTCGCCAGCAGACGACCCGGAAGTGCAGAGTGGTGTGGCGATCGCTAGAGACGATATGTCTCGACCGCAAGGTGCACTTATGCTTTAAAGAGCAATCGCCAGGGGGCACTGATAGCACCGCGGGCCAAGAGTTCCTCGATATGCTCTTCCGAAGGGGGAGCAGAGTTGCGCATTTGTTTTCCCCGCGCCGCCACGCCGCTATTCGCCGAGATCGATCACGTGAGGAGCAAAGCATCCTGCGCTGTGCCAGAAAGCCACCTTTACGGTCGCTCCGCCGACATTGCACGCGCTGGCACGCGCCCCGGCGAATGTTCCCGTGCTTTCGCCTCCTTCTCCTCCTCTTCTGTTTTCCATGCGCGACGGCACGCGTGGCGCCGCTATTCGCCAAATTTAGTCACGTGAGGAGCAAAACATCCAGGGCGTGCAGGAAAGCCGGCGCTACAGCCACCCGCCAAGGCTGAGTGCGCAACTCTGCTACCGTAGGTAGCTATATACAGGAACTCTACGCGGGCCACGCGGAGCGGTGTTCGCACTCATATTGATCGTGATAGTACATAACAAGCCAAAACAACTTGAGTGCATCCATAACACCGGATGTTTACGGTGTGAACGCCAATCAAAGTTTACTCAGAGTAAACATAAGAAGAGCCGCCAATTGTGCAGGCACTTTTTAATGGGAATGAACAATAACGGAAACTTCAAAAAGTCAATTGACAAAAACGAGGTTCGACACTTCGATAAACAGGTTAGCATTACAAAACACTACTTCTTCCGATTTTATGAAAAAGGCGAAATGCAGTTTGTGTGTTTCAAGAGGAGTGCTTCATTTCCGTCTTGCCTCAAGTGCAGGAATATGTTTCAAAAGTTTGCTCATATGGTATATGGTTATAATATCATCGCACATTAGTCCCTATTCAAAGTACACTTTTCATCACAAATTTGTATGAGCCGATAAGGCTAACAATGTTAGCTCACCTTGTTGAGAACGTTTACAGACATTATCAGGTAAAACAATCATTTTATATGTTTTATTCCAAGCAAAATTAGGTGTGTCATTTGTTGCATTTTTATTGTGCTTTCGGGTGAGCCATGCTTTCCATGTTTGATTATTCTCGCTTATTTGAGTTTATCGTGAGATAGCTCGAAGCTATGTAGGGTGAATTCGTAGATTAAGATTTCCATTTTTCAAGACCGGAAATAAATTCTTCTTTGCAACATAATTATATTAAAGTTGGGACAGCACTCTAATGTCAGTAATAAGCGTAAACTAGGAGGGTTTGCGTGCCAGCGAGACGCAGGACATATGGCACACCCATGCTAATGACTGATTCATATCTTCAACAACCTGTGTATTTTTGTCGCGTCTAACAGAACTCACTTCTTGATGCGTTCTGCGGATAAAGCCGGAACAAGGTTTTTTGAAACCTTGTTCGTTGGGGCGCTTATGCGTGGCGGCAACCCAACGACTGCTCTTCGCAGGGGAAGAGTGAGCCTTATATAGGCTCGTGCCCCCTGGCGGCGACCTCTCCCGCCCCCACGGTAATAGTGCGGTGGAGTCGGGAGGGGCCGTCGGCAGGGTTATCGTCAGTGGGTATCCACCCCACCCATCCCCCTTTATTGGTCATGAGCACCGTCGCCGCAAGGGCTTCGGTTACAGAAAACGTGCGTCCGTGGCCCTTTGTCAGGGCATGGTAGACTGCCTGGTTGTCCGTCAGCACTCTTGTCTGGGGTGGAGCGAGGAGCAGTGCCAGAAGGACGGCCCACAGTTCCCGTCGGTAGATGGTGCCGATGGTGGAGGTTAAGACAGCCACGTTGCCTTCCGGCAAGCAGATGCCCAGTCCAGACGAGCTGGCGTCGGCGTACACATCCCGTAACACAGGTACAAAGTTGAAGGGCACCGCGGTGGGCAGGTAAGGGAGCACACTTTCAAAAAGTTCTAACCAGGGGAGGGGGGGGTTCCAGTGGCGGCGGCCACGTGAAGTGGACGAATGGCATGGTAATGCCCAGAAAAAAGTGAAAAATAAAAAGACCAAAATCCAGCGGCTCGCTGGTACACTTTCCGCGTTTGAGGTTGGCGCAAGGCCTGCAACACTAAGAGTAAATCGCGGCGGCGAGTAGGGTGTGGGCAATGGTTCCACGGGAACCATCAAGAAAAAAGCCCAAGAACTTGACGGTGGGTGCAGCTTGGAATTGGGAATCGGACGGGTTGAGACGGATGCCGCAAGCCATGAGTTCACTCAAAAACAAGTTTAACTGCTGCTCAAGAAAAAAGGGGTCGGCGTGGGCAAACAAGAAGTTGTCCAAATGGGACCAGGCCCAAAGGCCTCTGGCGCGGGCTTCGCGGGCGAGGGCAGTTGCCAGAGACTGCATGAAAAACGGCGCAGGCCGAATGCCGAAAGGAAGAACTCGATAACGATAATACTTCCCGTCTAGGCGGAAAGTAGTAAGGGGTCGGGTGGCTGGTGACAGTTGGAAATGGTAAAACGCGTCCCTAAGGTCGAACTTAACAAAAAAAGGGCGGTCAGGAAGGGGACACGCCTTAAGGGCCATTGGGAGCGGAGGAAGCTTAAACTTAGGGCAGGGCAGCGAGGAGGTTAGGTGGGAACAGTCCAGGACGAATCTCGAACTACCTGATGTTTTTGGTACTATCTGGATGGGAGAAAGATAGGGTCCCCTTACGGTTTCCTCAATGATGCCGGCGTTCAACATCGACTCCACTGCCTGGCGCAAAACTGGAAGTTGCGATGTGTAGGGTGGTCGACCATTAAAAACAGAGTTCTTTCGCGAGAAAAAGTTTAAGGCCGCTGGGTTGAAAGGGGGTGATACCCGAAGGTATCCGCGACACGTTCCCAGTCAACGTGTGGGGGCGGCTCACTTGGTCTCACGGGTGGATGCGGGGGCTGTAGCGGGAAGGCCGCGGGCCGTCGACTGTCGTCGTCGGATGCCACGTCGTCATCCTGGTCCTGAGGGTCGTTGCGTTGGAGCCATTGAAGAATTCTTAAGGCTGCATCAGCGAGACTGTCATCGTCCTCAGGGGGGCTTGGGTGTGGTCGTCGGTATCCTGGGAAGGCCAGGATGTCTTCGGTTGAAGGAGTAGGCCTCCTGTTCTTGGTCGGAGGCGGGGCTTGGCTTGTGGTGCAGGTAAGTCAGGGGAACGCCCGGACTCCTGCAGCACTGGGTACTCGAAGGTGGGAAGGCCAACCTCTCGTAGGGCTTGGGCGAGTATGTCCTCTGGGAGGAGAACATCCTGGACCAAGGCAAGCGTAGGTACTCCATCGACCACAACGGCAGTTGGTCGTGCGGCACTTAACACCACGTCGAGGACACGGGGAAGGCCCGCGGAGGAGGCCTCGACGGCGTCCAAGAGTTGCCAGCACTGGGGAGGAACTTCGAAGGTAGGTGGAAGTGGGACGGGGTCACTTCTTTTGGGAGGGACCTTCTTGGGGGACTTGGGGGCCTGCTGGGACCTGGTGGTAGGTCTTGAAGTCCTGGAAGGACTGACGGACCGGTCAGGGGAGGCCACCCTTGTTGTTGCCAAGCGTCGAGGCGCTGGGGGTCCGAGAAGGTAGGTGGCGGATGGATCTGCGTATCCATCCAGGGCGGCTCCCCAGCCCGAGAGGGCCACGTGGTACAACAAACGGACGCGATCAAAAATTCTGAGTTTAGATCGCGCCGGGAGTCCAAGACATCTACAGTCCCAGACATCGATGAACAACTCGAGGAGTTGGAGCTCCTGGACCTCACGTCGTCCGATGTGCTGGCTGTGCCTAGCCACCTGCTGGACGAAAATGAACGCCTCCGCCACATCTCGCCGCGACGGAGGGTCGGCGACGGTAAAAACTCGCTGTCGGGAGGCACTGGCACCACCAGGGTCGGAGTGGGCGGGGATGGAGGGCTGAGACCCAGGGTACGGCCCGGGGTCGTAGGGAGGTCTTGGAGGGGGAGCTGTGCAGCGAAGTTGGGGGCGTAGCCCGCGGCGGCGTGTTGAGTGTTGACGCCGGTCTGGAAGTCGGGGCCGTGTAGTGGCGGCCAGGCGTTGGTGGTAGTGGCCCGGGTGAAGGGGGCTGGGTGTCCACCGTGAAGGCGGGGGCGAAGTTTCCTCCAGCAACTCCAACGGAGGTGGAGGGCTGTGAGGCGGGGACGGGCGGAGGCACTCCGGGAGGCGGTGCATTGCGGGTGAGAGCGTCTGCGATGGTCGCTGCCATCTCCACGTTGTTCTCTCGAAGTAACGTACGTAGGTCGCGCATAGAAGAGGCGCGGTCCTCGACGAGTACCTGTTCCAGTCTTTGAGAGTGCTGATCAAACAGTTGATTGAAATCAACGTTGTCCTGCAGGTCATCGTCCTCGGAAACGTCTGCTGTACCCGCTGGTGGAACTTGCTTAGGAGGCATTGGTCGGACAGGGTCACAAGGGTTCGGCGGACAAGCCGTCGGAACAAGAGGACGGGTCTCCCTCACGGAAAAATCGGTCTATCCTCACTTGAAACCTTGTCTCGTTGGGTGCTAGGCGTGTGGCGGCAACCCAACGACTTATCTTATCTTATATACAACACACTTATCTGGCGGGCTTAAGAAAACTGCCCTCGCTAAGGTTTCATTTATTGTTCAACAATTCGCCTCTTTTTTATCTAAACTTTTTTCTAGAAAAATAGGAAATTTGAGATTCAAATCAGTTGATAGTTCAGTGCTGTGAGGCTGTATTTTTCTGTGTGTTTGGATTTTGAGTAACTGTCTACTTGTGCGCTGGTTCGTAATTAGTTACCGAAGTTGTCAGGGAGTATGAAATAGGAGAATAGATACGTATACAGAGTGTGCCCAACCATCAGAGCTCCTGACACTAATTTGAAATGGGAAGAAATATCCATTCCAAACTATACTTTTAAAAATTGGCTAAATTTTGCATTGTTTTTTTAAATATAAATATGACCATCGCTTCAGGACACGCAGTAAAAACCTGTTTTATTCTGGGATGTTCTGTTTTCTTAGCGCACGATGGAATGTTCACTGGTAAGTAGAAGCTTAGTGATCCTATTTCTTTTCGTAAAATAAAGTTATCATGGTTTACCTAAGTTGGAAATAATAATAAAAAACGTGAAGGGCGGATATGAACCACAACTTTGCTTCAGCTAGAAAAAACCTTTATTTTGGATGAACGAAGAAATCCAGCACGACTACACGGATAAACGCTCTTTAGATAGCATGGCGGCAGCGCTAATTTTTATGTCAACTACAAGCGATTTAGGTGAATATATTTCCAACGTATTGGCACTAAGTAGTTTTTCGTGTTTTGGTTCAAAATACGATATATTCAACGTATCCAGCCATTCAAATGATTCTGTGAAGATAGAATTGCTGCAGAGTGTTTTGAGCTCATAGATTCATTTAGAAACTTTTCGAGTGGCGTACGTGTATCAAGCTGTAGGGTGACACATGTACGCTCTGCTCAATAATCCCATAACTTTGCTCATTATTCCATTATCTAGCTAAAACTAACTCTCCTCGACAAATGCTCGTTCTCCTCTGCGAAATTGTCTCCTTTGCAGACTACATGATCAACTACCTCTAGCTTTTAAACAAATCAAGAACGGTTTCTAGTTCAATCCTGATATATGTCGGTTTTAAGTGAATTAGTTATTTACGGCGCGCAGTCAGTTCATCACTGCTGCTTGACGCAGGTTAAAGACCGGAGGTAATTAATGTTCCGCAATGACTAAATCGCTTGTGGGTGATGTTGAACCTGTTTCTCCATTTGTATGTGGCAAGCCGACAAATTCGATAACGGCCTATCTAGTGTTTCAATGTTGAGCACGATCTCAATTTCGCAATAGATAAGAACGATAAAACAAAAGAGGCGAGACAAGTAATTACGGTGTTTTAAGCGAGCGCTCTTTTCCCTCCGACTGTAAAGTAGACGCATAGTGTAGAAAGGTTTCCATTGCAATAAAGAGGAATTCAGATAATAACTGACTCCCAAACGATCGCAGAACTGAAGGTAGCATTTTTATGGATTCAAACGGAAAAAGAAAGAAAATAAGTGATGGCAATAACAAGAAAAATAGTTTGGTTGGCACCGAGGTATCAGACAAATAACTATAATAACCGAACTTCAATATAATTGTTTATGATGTCTGCTTCTAGCTACCGTTCTCACTGTCGTATATTAAGAACTTGTTATTAAGGATGATTCGATAATTGATGGTGCTATTTTGTTTTATTCTGAAATAAACCCTGACTAGAATAATCTAGTTGTCAAACATTCTGTAGATTTTTTGTGTGTTTTTATTCGTGACTACATTTTTCTTTCTCCTTGCAGTAGTTGAAATAAACTTGCTGTCCTTGTACACTTCTATCTTGTGGGGAAAATATTTAATTATACATTCATATCTCTAATGATATGAGGTTTTGCCGGATCGTGCAGCATAGCGCAGTTCGCTATGAACGGTTTTAACGTTAGTTGTGTTTTTTTATCATTCATTTTTACGCTTATATTAATTACACGCTTTTCGAAAGTTGAAGATAAAATTCGTCTTATGAAACTTTCATTCAAATGTGTTTTCTTGTTTTTCATGAATTAATATTATAAAAATAACGTAACTAAAATTATTTTATATTATGGTGCGAAAAATGTTTTTGTCAAGGCTCCAGCTCCTGCACCCGAGGAGCAGGTGAATATTATGCACTAAAGGCGTGCTAATATTTGTTAGAATCAAATCACATTACGTCAATGAACGCCACTGCATTGTTAGGAAGACCCAGGATACATCGGCTACATTTGTTACGTTAAAGCTATAGGGATGACGCTGCGCTATACATTTCAAAACAGTATTCACCCAACACAATTATGCAGCCATTTTTCATTGTTCCGTGAGTGCGCATTTCAAAAGAGAGCCCGTCCGCGCTTCTTACATGTCGTTGCTCGCCAAGCGTGCTGTTACGAACACTTTAAACGTAGGTCGCGGCCAGAAGTGTCCAATGCGCGTGAACGCGTCTCGGTAGGCTACACGGTCAGCGAGAGCATCGCGATACTTGAATTCTGAACGCGTGTGTTCGAATTGCTCCCACTACTTGCTATTAAAAAATCTAATATCGCGCCTTCATTTAATTAAAACCGCATTCTGTCAGCGGTTCATCCGGGATGAGCATTGAGGTGACATATCTCTCCGATGATTTAGGTAATTTCTACGAAGACCGAAACTCGAGCCACTTTTGATTCTCTCCAGTACTGTGAGTTCAGCAGCCACAAAATACCACGCGAAGGAAAATGAAACACATCCGAGACAACACGGCAGAGAACCGCCTAACAAAGCAGAAGCTGGGACATTCTAGGGACCTAAGTTAGGCCTAATATGGTTTTCTCCCAGGCGTTAGTTACTTGTAGGGAATCTCTTATTCGTGTTTATATACCCTTGTTGGGCTTGCCAAATAACTGCTGTAACGAATAACAATGTTGACGATGCAACGTACCCGCTGCGTCGTCACGGCGTTCACCGTAACGATGCACGTTTGGCAACGCCTGATTGGCTCTATTGTGTCGAAGCGTTTGCTGCGGTCGAACTCGGTGCGTGTCGCAGTGTGGAATAATCAAAGCATGTCGGCAGACTTCTCTACCCCCTTACAACGTCATTCCTTTGGAATGGCGCCAGCTTGGTAATTTGGCCCGAGCCCGATGCCTAACGTCCTTTGACGCACTGACCGGACACTAGGCCTAAATAAAGTCCCTTGACACTTCTTTTACAAGTAAAGACAACCAATCAAAATGACAAAGCACAATCCGGTGAAATAAAATGGCGGCATTCAATTCAAACCTCGGCTGTGCGCCGCCATTCGCTTCCTAAAGGCTGCACCGTCACGCAGTCCAGTCAGCGCTTCAAAAAATGTCGCTACTTGCTGGAAGCTCTTATCTAGAGACTTGAGGCCGAGCTGTACGCTGACGCAGTAGTACGTATACGTTCTCTGTATAACGGTCGATCTCACTCTAATGACGTCGAATTGCTCGGGAGCGAGCCTCGAATATTTTAGGCGGTGTCGGTGAATCACGCTGCGGCCGATGTGCAAACATAAAAAAGATGACTGGGTACGCGAATCGCAAAGCGAATACCGTATTTACCCGGGTAATAGCTGCATTGTTTATGAAGGAAACCTGAGGGTTCGCTTTATCGCAAAGCACGCAGACTGCCAACCGCTGCGATTAACAGCATGATTCCCTGTTTAAAGGACAGAGATAACGTCTTCGTGCAAAGATACCATTTGTGAAGATTGCATTTGTAAGGAGAATCGTGTTCTCGATCTGGTTATTCGCTATGCTATTTATGCGCAACACAATGATTGGCTGTATATGTGTTCTGTGGGAAAGTAGACGCAAGGGCCTTGTTCATAAATGGTGCGGCCATTACTCAAGTAAATACGGTATGCTTACACTATTCCGATTCGCAGTATGTCAGTTAAGTCATTCACCTACAATTGAGCGTCCCCTATATTACCGAGGTAATGGACCGGGGAGGCACTCGCAACGTGAAGTGCTCAAACATGTTGACAACGGTGTTGCGGAATGGGCACCCCGTTCCATCCCAATTCAATTCCGGGAATTCGAGTTTCTGACAATTTCGTTCTTTTTTGAGCTCCTACGAATTGAGACGTTGGGCTCATTCCCACTCATGGAACGGCTAAACTCATCCGTTTCATTCCTCCTATCCCTAAACGTGAAAAAAACAAATACGGCTAACAACAGCTACCTTGCGTTACCAGAAAAAGCTGCATAAAGCTGACGCTAGCAAACACACGAAACCACGGAAAAAGCGGGCAAAATATTTCCCCAAAGCACTATATATACTAGGCCGAGTGGTGGTCGCGCAAAGTGCTTCGCGCCAGTTGATGTCACTGTAAACATTGATCGCGAGCTCGAGGTAGACCCGCGGTCACACACCGCTAACACGTCTTACAAAATACGCTCTCCCGGCAGTAGGGAGTTTTAGGGAACCGTTATGGACCCATCCGATTCGGTACGATGGACTCCCCGGTACAAACTGCTCATATGGGAGATTTCCGTGGCAGCGCATGCGCAGTTCGGATCGGAGGGCCCATCGTGCCGTGTCGGATGTGCAAAGAAGGTTTCCTAAAAGCCCCAACTGTCTGAGGCGTGCTTGTTCCTTGCACGACGGCCCTGCTACATTGGTAATATAATCACTGTTTGCCGACCTGTCTGAAGTGCACGCGTGTACGACGAAAACGTGCATGGAACATGCTTGAGACGTGTCCCAAGATCATGTCGTCATCATATGAGCAGCGAACACCGTGTTTTTTGCATGATGTATGAGCAGTGTGGCTGCGTCATAAAAAGCTGGCGACAGACGGCAGAAATTAGCGCCACTTGTTTTCCTCTTTAGAACACCATATACCCTCTAGGGATACACGGTCAGTGTGTTGTTTGTTTAACAAGGCGTTCAAAGCGCCCAGTTCTTGCGTAGCGCAAGACGCCATCTTTGCTCTCTGGTTCTAATACCTGTGCTACAGCACCACTATTGCTAGCGGGCTACTGAAAGCGACGCCGCGTATCGCTACCCGAAATCTCCCTGCACTTTCGGAAGGTACACAAAACTGCCGACAATGTATCGTCACTACTGTGCAAACACGAAGGGCTCTAAGACCGGAACTTGACTTAAAATATTCAACTTGACGTTTGCTGTACAATTTTGACGATGTCTCGCCGTATTCGATCCAATTCTTTATTTCGCACAATAACTCAAACGCTATGAGATCTGCTGGGTTCACATGTACATGCTGATCGTGCAAGGTTACAAAAGACGCTTTGTCGCGTCTCGTGAGGTCAGGAACGACACCTTGTACGTATCCTACTTTTCTGTTTTGGTTACTTCGTTGGGTACGCGGCACCTTAATTCTCGAAGAACCATGAGCTAGTGAGAAGCCGTCAGTCATCTTCAGTGGAATGACACTAGCTGTTTCAGGAGCCACGCGTTGATTATGCTTTAGCGTTGCGCCATCAGCCCATAGGTCCTTGCTGGCGATCGACACAACTTGCATAAGAACTGAGTTCATTCTATTCCCACTTCATTTCGGGCAAAGGGCATCTAATTACTTACCATCCAATTCCTGCTAGGGCTGTGATCTTTCCATTCCCATTCCATTCCATGGTCGCGAAAGTGCAGAATGGTTCCGGAGTCGTAACAACTTTGGTGTGGCGCCTCCGCAACACTGCTTGACTATATAACATTTAGATTAGGGTGCACCGGAAACAGTAATAAGTGAAAAAGTTGGTATCTCATTGGTACTGCTGACAAAAATATATATAACTAACAAGGAAACACAATACAACAAACACGAGACCGTCTTGGGATTCTGCGAGGGTGACATTTATATAGTTTTGTAGCCTCCTCCTTGAGATTTTCTCGTGTTATTGCTTACCATCTCACCCGCGCGGTAAAGTTTATATAATTTTTTTGTAGATGTTAAGTTTCCTCACAATAGATTGGAGTCTCAAACGTACTGTCCTATTTTTTTAAGAGTCCTGTACCTTGGTATAAACGCTGTCAATGAGCGGCAGTTTCACAACCTGCTTCAGTCTTCAAGAAATATCAATACGTGGATCTAGCATTAAACTACGACATTGCGACATTATGAATTAAGTAGTATAATAGATGTTTCAAACATCGACGGACATGAGTTTTGCATAGAACACGCAATGACAAGATATGAGATTGATACTATAGTAATCATTGCAAACAGGGTTGTTTAAGTAAACTACGAAACATAGAGCACATATGTGACATCGGCGCTCTTCCGAATTTTATTTTTGAGTCAGTGATGAGTACTAAACCTATGCGAGTTCCTCGAATGAGTATATTTTCCAACGTGCTCCTTGTTTTGGGGAGACCGTTATAATTTTAAGAGAAAAGCCAAAACGACAGCTCTTGATTATATTGTCGCGATCTGTATATAACACGACACTGTTAGCCCAAAAAGTATGCCGCTCAATATCGCGTTTCCGTTAACAACTTTATACAGTGTACATAGCGTTTAAAATAATTCACACTTTGTTTTGAAAGAAAAACACAGAAACCTGATTTTCAATGTGTAAACGGAATGATATAGCTTCAATCCGGAACATGGTGGACATAGTAAAGTTCCACTTTGTACCGGATGCTTTGTTTTCATAGGTTCCGTATATGCATTCACTTTCGACGCGCACGAGTTGGATTTTGATTTTTAATTAATATTACCGATATCTTAGATTTCCTGCCCTGTGTATTCAAGTCGAAAACTTTAACGTTTGTATACCACTAAAGTCCCCACGTACTCTACATTTTTCTAAAATTTTCAGTTTTATAGGTTTAAATGAAAACCTCCAAGTTCATAATTGGAAGCACACGCTCATGTCTTTTTAACCAAAATTTATTTTCGAAAAACTAAATAAGAATTACTTTATCCTACGTAAGATATATAAGCCTATAAAGCCGATTCCGGCGACTAACATAGAAAAAGTTATTATTCTGTGATGCATTTCACGCGCCAAATTGTTTTCTGGCGTTCAGTCATTACTCGCATGCAATGTTGTCAAAGTTAGGGACGCGGTCGCTAAGCGTCTTCAATAGTCTTCTTTTTTTACATGTAAGCAAATTAAAATCTACGAGCGGAAACATATACCCTTACATTATGCTCTTACTACATCGGCACGGGAGATTGGCAGGGACACTGAAAGCCCGCAGATCGATATTTTAGTTTATGATACGTTCGCACTCGACCAAGTCAAAATCCATGTCTACTCGAGTTGCTTCGCTTTTTCAAATACTTTGACAAGCCTTAAAGAGGCAAACTCTTAACGAAGGTTGGGATGACATTCTGACGCTTACTAAAATCTTCTCTCCATAGTGAATATGGCATGTCTGTGCTTTGGTACCCTTTCTAGTGAAACAATCATTTGAAAGTTATCATAGTTCTTGATCATAATTTAAATGTCGTGCTAAAAAAGGGTCATTGACCTTCCCCTTTCAAATATATCTATCCGACTGCAAGACAATATAATGTTGTTAAATAACGTTGACTTGGTTCAATATGTAAAGGTGAACTATGACCTGCTATAGTATTAAATAGAGTAAAAATGCTACCCAGCCATTTTTATATTTGGCCTGTTTTAAGCGAAAGTAAAAGTTCAAACTTTGCAGCATGCCAATTTTTGTGCAAGTTTCTACTAATCATATTTTTTTTAATTAATTCCCAGAGACAAAAAGGTTGATACTTCACTATCGGTCTTAGGATGTCACCCGTTTTCCTTCTTTCAGCGTTAGAAAAGCAAGTGGTCAACTTTATGAGAATGAGCTTTGCTGCACCTGGAAGATAAGTTTTTCCTGGTTTGATTATCTTAACAATGCATTGTTATTTCATTAAGAGTGACCTGTAATAAAGCTATAATATACTATAAAGACAAAACACTTTCAAGCTTAAAAACCACTAATTCCTAGCTTCGATGATCTTAGTAATATACAACTGCTTATTAACCCCTTAGAGGAGTATTATGAAATAGATTGAAACAGTAGGAATTTCGGCTTCGAGAAGATAGAGCCCACATTCTTGATATTCATTTTCAAATATGACTCATGGCCAAGCATGGTTTTATTTTATGGCCGCGGTTAAACTACGCCTAAAAGTAGAATACAAAAGGAACTTAAAAAACAAAAAAACATCTGATTGAATTATGAGGTATGCTTTATGGTCTCAATTTTCAACTTGGGGATGATGTGTGGGGAGACAAATACCCAAGTGTGGTAGCAGGAAAATAGGGAGGCCAGCCAAGAAGTATACCCTCCGCCACCCCTCCCCCTCCCCTCCTCTTCTTATGATGCTCTCTTTAACCTCGTCTGTATATGTGCCTTGCATTAAAAAAATTTCGAACTAAGACACAGGGCAAAAAAATGTTGCAAGTAGAAAGATTCAAGCAGAGCTAGCCTGTGTGTTATTAGAATTTAGACAGTAATATTGTGAACGCGACAGAACAGCACACGACAAAACAGTACGCGACAAAACAGCCAGCGGCAAAACAGTACGTCGTAAAAAAAGCACAGCGACAGAAAAGCACGCGTCAAAATAGCACGCGTCGAAACTGCACTGCGTCAAAACAGCACAGTGACTAAGGAGAACGTGTGAATATAGCACAGCGTTAGAGCAGCACGTACGTATGTGCCTGCTGGTTTTCAATTTCGTTATATTTTGCTGCCTATAATATTAAACCTGCCCACCCCATGCCATTGGAGTTGAATCCCTTGCCATTTTCTTGCAAATGATTCATAATTCGTTGACGCTGGAAGTGGCAGATTTCATCTTCATTGTTTGCATCACAAAAGCTGTTACATATTTTTCCATGTTTGGCGAATTGCTGATGCTGCCCTGGACGCGTATTCAAGCTATACGTATCGATTGAATACCCGTTCGGTGCGTCTGAGCGCCAGAGGCGTATTAAGCGCCGGACGCGTGTAGGAACATGTGACGTTTACATGGCATCGGATTGCCCTTCTTAACTCCAGTGTCCTCTGGGGTCCTGACAATTCCTAGTGTCCTCTCTAAGGTAAACGAAAAAAATAAACGCTTTGCGGTTAAAAAAATAATTCCCAAACTTTTGGCATGTATACTCTGCCGAATCTCTGTCGTCTGTTTTAGCTTTTTCTGTTCCCATCTGTTTCGTACACTTGTTTGGATTCCTGATTTCAACCCTTGGTTTGCTTCTTCTTATCGTTGGCGAAACTCTGCCTGAGTTCTGCGCTTGCCCTTTTGGTGTGTGTTTTTTTATGGTTAAATTTCTGAAAGATGACTCCGAACTTGTTTTTAGTGAACTGACGTTTCTATTTAGCTTCGCAATGAATAAAAATAACATAATTCAGTTTAGAAACTTGCAGAACGTCATAGAAAACCCACAAATCGGTCAAAATGTTAAATTTTAGGAATTTCAAAAACACGTGTGAAGCGCAGGAGTTTGCCGATGTTACTGCTCTTGCAACAGGCACAAGCCTGACAACGCAAAAAGGGGGAAATATTTTTATCGTCCACGTTTTCGCTCCGCCAGTCTTGTGCCAGCTGCACAAGTGAATACTTTAGCGCACCTCTATGCTTTGCACGTTCTTTACGTTTTCCTAAATAAACTAATTCTGGGGTTTTCAATGTCGATGACCAAGTTTGTAACTGGAACCATGAGTTTGTTTTCACGAATTATAAAATTATTACTAAACTTCAGTTAAATATTTAGAAATTTTAGAACGTTTTCTTTCCAATCCGTGACGTCAGTCGAGGCTGGCAGTTTATTCCCCCAAAGAGTTTTTTTTTCCTCGACGATTCTGTTGGAAGGAATTGTTTATGTGACTTCGCTAAAAAATAGCGCAGGGACGACGGAAGGAAGAACGAGAAGACAAGAGAGAGCGCTGACAACCCGCGTTTTATTTACAGGAGAAAAGAAGACGAAAAGAAGTGAGGTATTTCAAAAACAAAAAAAAGGAAAATGAAAGAAGAAGGAGGAAGATAAAAAATCCTTCAAATAGGAAACAGAAGGATGCTTTTTCTAATATGTATACAACATATTATGAAGGAAAAAATTAAGAGAAGATAAAGAAAAGAAAATAAAAGAAGAAGAAAAAATGAGAAGAAAAAAAAGAAGGAAACAAGAAAAGAGAAGAAAAAATAATTCAGTGAAAAAATAATGTGTAGGAAGGATCTTCAGCGATAAAGGCTGAGGTAAAACTGTTCTTTTTCCGATAAGGCTACTGACGGAGCACTGATGCAGGCTTCGCTTTTGGATGGAATGACGAGTGCTTCGAAGAGTTCTCTACTCGTCTGACCAGAGAACCGTTTCAGTACTTTCGTGTGCTCGAAGAGTGGGGTACACCGACAGTTCCTTACGTGCACCGCAATATATCCCGCGGGGGATGACCCTAGCGCTAAGGCATGTTCCCCTAGCCTTACATTTAGACAACGTCCAGATGGTCCCACATATACCTTTACACACAAAACTGGTGTGGCACGCACTACGCCGCTGATGCAGGTGACATATTGGTGTTGATGTTTCACAGTACATTCTGCAGTTTGTTCCTGCTGGTTGTTGATCTTTGGGCATAGCCTCCTTAGTTTATCAGGAACTGACATTACAACCTGTGCATCAAACTTAGAGGCCGCCCGCTTCAATTAATGGGAAATCCGATTTAGTATGTATGGCACAACAGCCTTACTTCCTTTCGTCTCCCTTTTCCATTTTCCTCATTTTTTGTCTTTGAAATACCTCACCTCTTCTCGTCTCCTTTTCTCTAGTAAATAAAACGCCAGTTTTCAGTTAGCGCTCTTTCCTGTCTTCTTGTTCTTTCTTCCGTCCTCCTTGCGCTATTTTTAGTGATGTTTACCTAACTAGCCCACCAGATAATTTTAATGCATTTTCTATGTGGCCTGTGACCAGGGGCGGTTTGCTAATCTTGCGGCCGTGGCTGCGGCTGCGGCCAAGAGGGATTTTTATGTCACATGACCAGCTCCATGGGGACAAGGAAGTAGTGCTAATCACACTTGTCTATAACGCGCGAGCGTTCGGCTTTCTCCGGGGAGCGCTGTACTGGTGGCATTCGCGGAAACTAAGCTAGTCACGTGGCGCAACATGGAACGGCCCGCTCGAGGGGTGTCCTGCCCACTCTATCAGCTGGAGAAGCGATAAAAGTAAAGTGCTTTATGATATATTTTGTTTTTTGATGACGGGCATCGTTGATACGCCTTCATGCTTTAGTTTGTTTATTGTTGAGCAATGATGTTTGTAAAAAGCGTGCGAGCAGCCTTCCGCGTTCGCCGCAGGCTGATAGAGTGGGCAGGACACCCCTCGAGCGGGCCGTTCCACGTTGCGCCACGTGACTAGCTTAGTTTCCGCGAATGCCACCAGTCTAGCGCTCCCCGGAGAAAGCCGCACGCTTGCGCGTTATAGACAAGTGTGATTAGCACTGTACCTAGCGTCCCTGCCTAATGGCAGAGAAGTCCGTGCCGCTTCGAGTACAAAGGTGGAATTTCGCTCGCAGAAACGGACTCCAGAGGCTTTAAACTTAAGTCCAATAAACCACCCCATCATACTTTAGGAACAACAGGTAAAGTTACGGCCAGGGAAGTTAAACACAAGTCAAAAAATAAAAGAAAAATATCGCTAGATAAAGTCGGTGCAAGTATATTTATATACCTGCGCCATCGCCGCACATTCGTGGTTTCTTTCTGTAGTCGAGGAGTAAGAGCGCCGGGACTCGCCGTCGTGGCGCGGAAGCTTCGCTTTCAAATCGCGCCAAAAATTCTACATTTTGTGTGCCTATTGATGATGATAATGAGGAGGAGAAGGAGGATGTGGCTTGTTCCCTTTGAAACGGGCGAGCGCGAACTAAGTTCGTGCCCAAGCCTGGGAGCGAGGAGATCTTAGTGCCCCCTGAGGTGGATCTTATTCCACCAATCTTCAAGTCTTCGTTTAGTGGCCACTACAAGCCTGTGCCGGCCGCTAGAAGGCCCCTTTATCTGCGTAGCTGCAGAGCTTTGTGCATCAGAGTAGTCTGCTTGGTTGGGCCCCATTTCAGTAATTGTGAAGCCCAACGCCTCAGCGAGCAGTAAGGGGCTCTGCAGGCGTGGTCACCGGGACGGCTGAAGTCCCGCACAATCTAGCACAACGTGCTCCACCGTTTCATCGTAGCCTCCGCAGACCCGACATGCGCTCGAGGTCACCGTAGCATCAAACCGGCGTCTGTAAACTATTTTGTGCAATCTTTTTTTTTTAATTGACACGACTGCAGCGTGTATTAGTACTAAATAGGCGCCTCCTGTTATTGAAAATGGTCGTAGTAAGAGCGTTGTATTTAAAAGAAAACACACATAAAATTGTAGTTGCTGGAGAAATGATGCTTGTTTTGGCCCCGTTTGTATTGAAGTCATACCGATGCTGTAATCTTGGTGTCCTTTTAATGAACATTATGAAGCGTTCATATTTGCGCGTTAAGTTGGCTTGATCTTGGTTTCCTTTTAATGAACATTATGAAACGATTGTATTAGCGTGTTAGCTTGGCTTAATCTTTTTTCTTCCGGTTTGTAGACCCAACAGGTGGGGCAAACAGTAAAAACCGTGTAAGGCGCAGTAGTTCTAGTGGATGACTTGTAAAAGAGATCACACTAAAAAAATAAAACACACGCGCACAATAAAAAAGAAAAGAAAAGCTTCCGACGAGATTTGAACCGGAAACTTTCACGGCCGCGAGGACAAGTCCCGGCGCTCTAACCGTTCGACTACAGCAGAAGGATTTTTTTTTCCGGCGCTGGCGCAGATATAAAAAATACACAACCACCGCTTTCGTTTTGTGTGATTTTTCCATCATTTTGGCTCATATTCCCCTTATCTGGCCGTAACTTTACCTGCCGCTCCTAAAGTATGATGGGGCGGTTAATAGGACTTCAGTTTAAAGCCTCTGTAGTCAGTATCTGCGAGCGAAATTAGACTTTTGTACTCAAAGCGACACGGATTTCTCAGCCATTAGGCAGGGACGCTAGGTACTTCTTTTCCCCATAAAGCTGGTCGCGGGACATAAAAACTCCCTCCTGGCCGCAGCAGGCGCGGCCGCGGCCGCAAGATGAGCAAACCGCCCCATCTGGTGTCAAAGTTTCCGAACTCACAGTTACCTAATTTAAGAGATATTAACAAACATTTTCGTGGTGGAAAAGGGGTTTGATTGCTTGATAGCAAGCGCCATTCATCATTACGTAATCGTACGTTTCGTCACACCACGGTTTTATACATGGAATCTTTTTAAAGCTGCTTATAACTTTGGAATCAAACAACGGCGTGCCCTGAAACTGTGGCACCACGTCCCAATCGGGAGCGCTGTATTTGGGCGGGTTATGAGCGTTCGGCGATAATTACTTAACTAGCTTTTCTTGCTTGGTTACAAAATCTATGTTCTCTTTTCTTTGGGATAGCCTAAATGCTTCTGATACCCCTTTAAAAAAAACACTGAGGGAAGTAAAAAAAGTTTGAACGTTATGTCAGAAACCCAGACATGGGTAAAAGTAGACAAACACAACACATAAAATTTCGAGGTTTTTAACTTTTTGCGTTGTATTCGCTCCCCCCCCCCTCCCCTAGTCTCGGGGTTTTCTTTCAAATTATGTTCAGTCATAAGCAGCAAGATTGTGTCATAACTTTTTATTCGTTATTTGTTTTCCTGGATAAAGCAGGTACAGCGCAACAACCACTTTACCCGAAAAAATAGCTAAAATCTTTAATGCATGATTCAAGGCGAGCATCTTCTTAATGTCTCTCTCGGCACGAGGTACACACATTGAGGAGCTTTTTGGAGCCGTACCTCACTCAAAATGAATCTTACAACGTAAATAAATCGCGTTCAAATTTTTCACGAAATGTTTTTTTTACATATTTATTTAATCGAGGCATTTAAAAATACTGTTTGGGGGTTCAGTGTGCCTATACTTCGTTTCAGCTGAAGTCCAAACGCAGCCGATGCTACAAACGCGATAATGTCACCCTGAACAGTGCTTCCACTGAACGAGCCTGTGTGCTTGCCAGGGACGCTGAAAGCCCGGAGCCTATAGCTTCTGCTACGCTCCCACTCAAAGTGCAACAAAGTATAAAAACGACACGAAGATTTTTTTTATTTTTTAAGGGTTGCGTGATAAAATATTAAAACCACCTCGAGCTGCAGATATGTCGCCAGAGGATAATATTATGATAAATAAGTTTTTCTTTTCTGAAGAAGTTGCGGTTATAACAAACAAGAATTTAAGATCCTAAGCAACCTGAAGCTTTTAATATGTAATTGTAACTACCGACATGCGCGGTATTTTTTTTTTCGTGTTCGTCTTCACCAGCTTAATGAAAGGAGTTTTAGACAAGGCTATATCTTCGTTTCGTTAATCAAGTACTGCTGGTCATATTTTATATGGAGCTTGAAATGTACTAGTATTGCATAGATAGTTTAATACTTTTATTGATCTATTTTAAGTGCAAACAAATTCAATTGTTTTGAAATTAGGTAAAACTGAGTACAACATATTATTTTATAATGTTTTTTTTCTAATATGTTTTACATTTAGCTTTTAAGATAACGTAAAATGTTTTATAGAGCTTTTTGGAAATGTTGGGATGCTCTTGGT
The DNA here is from genome assembly GCA_037355805.1 of Ixodes ricinus. NCBI lineage: Eukaryota > Metazoa > Arthropoda > Arachnida > Ixodida > Ixodidae > Ixodes > Ixodes ricinus. The sequence continues at coordinate 122,107 of JAZHYW010058585.1, forward strand.
TAAAGAATGTCGCAAACGTGTTCTTATATAGGAGCAAATATAATTTGATTTTTTGTAGTTGCAGGTAACCTTGACTAACGCCTTTGAGTGAACGATATCGGCAATGTTAATGAACGTACTACGTCCTTACTAGCGAGAGAGTCGGGCCAACTGCATTGCTGGCAATGCTTTGCATATCGAACCTTTCATGTTCTTAATGTCAGCTCATGTCGTCACCCTATGCATAGACGTTTTTTTTGCCAATCTGAATAATTATCACCGAAAACAGCTTTATTCCAACAAATTTGAAGCAAAATGTTACCCTCAGATTTAAGAATTGCAGTTTATTGTGAATTATGCCTTGCCTAATGTTTATTGGTATTTTTAATGCGTCTACTTATGGTTATGCAGGGCTACTACTACATTCATACTGAGTCCTGGCAAGGCTTGGGTTCAGACAGATATTGTTTCTTATAAATAAAGCTCTGCGGTTTGATTTTTTTTGTGAGTGATCTTTAATTTCGTTTTACCTATTGAACAGACGTCTGACCAATCCATATAAAGATAATCTTCGCCAACACCTTCGTAAAGCAATTAAGTTAGTATCAATATTTCGGGAAATGAAAATTAAAAACTCATGTGCCACATATGGTAGAGCCCTATCTTCAAACTCGAGTGCAAAACAATATTGAATTGTTAGTTTCTATTGTTTCCAATGATAACTGAGTCTAGAGTGCCTTCCGAGTCGTTAGCAGTGTTGTAATATAATCTAATTTAGTTAGTAGGCGCCGCGTACGACATTTCGCAAATAGTACGAAGTAATTACTTCACAGACTGATTTGTCCGGAGGCTCAAATGAGGCATAGCGGCGTGCTCCCAATATTCGCGCAAGCCCAGAGATTGTAAAATCTGATGTGAGCATTACGGCTGCCACCTCGCACGCTAGGACGGGAAATAGCGGGAACGCTCTAAATGAGAACTAGTGCTACGCCCAAATTTGTCCACTGCAGACTGGGAAAGTGCACTAAACATTGTGGTAATTAACTATAGACTTAGTTTGAAATAGGTGATGTTGCACACATTCATATCGCTTTTCTTTTTCGGACAAGCCAGGGGACAACAAATGAATAAAATTTTTATTAACTCCGCGAGAAACTACATTAATCAGTTAATCCTACAATACACAAGCTCAAGAAATATCCTTGCTACGTAGCAATAATTTCGAACGTCCACACGTCCTGTAAAGGGACTTAATATTCAAAATAATTTAAACTTTGGTGGTACGATCTCGAATAATAGTATCTTAGGTGAGCTGTAGCAGTCACTATTTACAGGCCTCAAACCCAAACTTTTTAATCAAAATCAGATAATGTTCCTCTGCACCATTGCGATCAAATATCAAATCAGGAGTCAATGATTACCCGTACCAGAAACGAAATACATCACTCATTGGAAGGTAACAATATCTAATGGTCCCTACCGAAAAACCCAGTATGACTTTTCCCTATCTGGATTATGGAACTATAAATCTGTTTCTGGAAACCTGAAATCCAGATTTGAGACAAAGGAATATTTTGTAAAAACCTGAAATCCAGATAAAATCCAGATAGCTTTCCAGTTCCGTAGCCCATAGAGCGAAAAGAAGTTATACTGGGATTTTCGGTAGGGAAGATGGACGCAATCTATGTGATTGGGGTATGTAGAAAAGTAGTCTTCAATTGTCGTTAGAAGGTGTGGCGTTTTTATTAATAACGTTAACATGGAGTATTCCAACTTACCCTCCAAAATATTAGTAATGTTTTATAAAGAATTTAATATTGTTTATGTTTTCTTGTTTCTTCAAATGAAACCTTTAGTTAGTTGTTTAACTCCGGTCTTTTAATCCTGATGGCTAGCACTTCAACGATTATTGGATACAGTTAGAGTTTCTTCTGTTCTGAATAATAGAATCGAGAGCTTCTTTCAAAGGGACAGTGCAACATCTTAACGTTGAAGGAAATCGCAGCTTGTATTTTTAAGGATGAAGAAAGAATAAAACAATTAAAACTTGGACAATACAAAACATCTTTCAACTAGCAACGACGAGTAAAAATTTGCCACATCGAGCAGCCGACTATACCCAGGAGGGAAATGGAGGAGAAGGGGAGAGAAGGGGAGATAAAAAACGCGAAGTGGAAGTCAGAGAGGGTGTTTATTTCGGATTTTAGAAATTCAACCTCAGTGTTCGTCAGCAGGAGGGAAGGGTTTGATACGTTGTTTTTACTGTGGTCGTGGAGAATGACTCAATTTTCTCCCTGCCAAATCTGCTGTCATGACACCCCCCCCCCCCCCCCCAGGATTTTTGTTTCATCAAAGACGAGATGACAAAGCGAACACGAACGGGCATGCAGGACTTTGGGATGAGAGGAATTTGGAGAGGCCTTAGGAACTTCGTTGTGATGTTCCCGGAGTCTGTGATTGGTGCATCTGCCGGTCTGACCTATGTATTGATGGCCGCAGCTCAAGGGGATGGAGTAAACTTTCTTCTCTTTGCATGGAATGAATTTTTTTTCGTGTTTAACAGTGCAGCTAATTAGAATCCGGTTGTTGTTCACTTGTTGGCAGAGTTGCTTAAGACGCATGCGGCACGAGAAAACAACATTCGTGTCGAGCTTTGAGGCCATGTATTTTATACGGTGGGCTGAATTGTGTACGTAAGGAATGACGGCGAACCGGGGATTCTTTTTTGTGGCTGGTGACTGGCGATCAGGCCCGCGAATCAGCCTTTCCATTACTGATCGTAGAAGGTCGATGGGAAACACTGCCTTGACGAGCCTCATGTGCTGGAATTTGAAGCTATCTTTTGAAAGATGACAGCAAGACTTCGTGAAGGATGAAGAAAACAACGATTTGATGATACCATGTTTTACCGACTCCGAATGGGCGCTAGAAAACTGTAGGACAGGTTTAGCAGACCTTTGTTGAAAGGCCCAGCAGAGTCCAGTGGCATTGACATGAAGCTGCAAATCCAGGTACTGAAGACCTTCATTCGAAGGTTCTTCCTTCGTGAAAGTAAGGCCTGACGAACAAGCGGAAAAACGGCTGTAATGCTATCTGGAGAAGTTTGATCAGAATGAATGATTCGATAATCGTCTACATATCTGAAAACAAGGCAGCCAGACGCGGAGATGTCCAGTTGTGCTTTTATAGCTCTGTCGACGAATAAAAGAAATAACTCGCTGAGAACGGGGGCGAGGCATGAACCGATGCAAACTCCTTTCTTTTGGCGGTAGATCCCAAGTTTTATATAGTTTATCTAGGCACAAGTAAGAAAAGGCGCCGCCTTCCTCCGAAAAACTGCTATTCCTCTGCGTAATGGTATGGGAGGAAAAACTAATTATTTCGCAATCTGCAGCCGTGTGTGGCGGTTACGGCGACTACGGTGTCGCGTTACTGTGACACACGCGGAAGTCAACAACGCCAGTCCCATTCCACTGCTACACTCGCCGTCAGCCCCGTAGAGAACCGTCCTTTGTGGCGATTGGTCGCCATGACATCCGGCGATGCTAATCGTTGAAAAGCCGTCAATCGCGGACGAAGCGTCTGGGGGCTCCGAAGACAGAGCCCAACTGGAAACCACGTGGTTCCGCGGAGACGTCACTAGAGAGACGAGGTAAGAGTTCAAGCGCCCTTTGACCTTCAATTTCCTTCATAAAAAGAAGCTCTGGTAATTGCATTTATTAATTTACAAATTTTGAACATTCTCATCTGGCGACCAGACAACAGTGCCCAGGGTTAGTCACTATTGGTGCCCATAAACCACCTGACCATAAGCGCACTCTCATTCTAGGCATCCCATGATCGCCCAAGGTCGCTTCCCCACTGTACGACCAAAACCTAGCTCCCACGTGACTCGGCTACTCCTACGCTACACTCGCTCTCACCCCCGGCTTTTAGACCTCCACCCTGCAGGCGCCTGAGGCATCTTCACGGAAGATGCCGACCACGGCGAGTTTTTCTGTGACTATCTCGTCGTCGCTGCGCTTTGTTGCCAGAGGGTCGCAGTCAAAGCGATCAGTTTCCAACATCTATTGATAACAATCACTCTCATCGCTGCTGCAATCAGTGCCGAAGACAAGCGAAATGAGCGATGCCGTAGACATAATCGCCATGAACCGCATGCTCTAAACGCCGAAGGTAAACGAGAAAGGTGATGCTCGAGGCGCTGGGAGAGCCAGGTCTCTGAGTGCGTGCAAGGGGACGCTCCGCTCTGGGCAACTGACGTAACCAACCCAACAACCACGGCGGCCTTTTTCGGGTAGGGCGGATCCGAGGACCTCGCATATAAATCGATTTATAGACAAAACTATCGCTCCTTTTTCGAAACAAATTTAGCACAAATATGGGAACATGCAATGGTCCCTAGCAGTATACTTATCCCATTCGATTTTTGGGGTCGACTAACGTCTTTAAAATAAAACTTGTGCTCGCAAGAAAAAAATGTTTTCCGTTCTTCGTCGCATATGTGACACAAATTATTTCCCGAAGTTAATTGGCTGAAGTCCGAAAATTTTGGCACCGCCCCTTTAGCTAACGAAGGAAGGATGATATTATTGTAAGACGACGGGCTGAAACTATATGGAACAATGTCCAAAGCGCAAGCTATCATTGTATCTGGGCTTCAAGTAAGCATATTACACAGCGATGGTATATCTGTAGATAATTACAAGGGTTGGACAGAAATACTCAAAAATGTATTTGGAAATACAAATACTGGGATACATTAAAAAGTAGCTAAAATACTGCTACTAAAATATATCGGTAAAAATGTATCGCGATACAACAAATGTATCGGAAATACATTTTAGATAGAGGCAAAAACGTTTTGTCAATAAAAATACAGGAATGCATTTTAGGGAGGGAAGAAATGCAAATACAGAAATACTGATACTGCAATGCATTTTTTCAAATTAGTTTGAGACGCCAACTGAGATGAAACTTGAAGTTTGAAGTGGAAGTTTTTGATCCCGAAATTACTTTCTCATAGGCTTGGCACTTTGCCTTGAAGGTAGTGGTTTCGGACGACGAGGAGTCTTCAGTGGGCTCAAAGAAACGTTCCATCAAGGACTGACCGTGGTTCCTTCCCTGGCATTTTGTCTGTCTGACGAGAAATGCGAAAATACTTCGACCTCTAAATAAATCTTTTGTCACCCTAAATCCCACCAAACTTCACCATGCCCCAGTCCAATAAGGACGCCCCTGTCTACATTGATCGCATGACGTCACGGTCGAAGGAACTGGTATTATTTATCTGCCGATGTGGGCCGTGTGGCCTTGGACATGGAACTTTACCCCGCTGCTGTATGAAAGGACAATACGTACTTTCGGTGTAGGTTACTTCGTTGAAGATCGTGCAGGCAGTGTCATCTGGAATTTTTGAGAATAGTGGATGTCTTATCTTCTGTTACGGTTGAAAAACGATACGTTGGCATCTTTGTTGTGAAGATTCTTCCTGCCGACCCTCCACCACCTACGCATGAATTGCAGTCCTCAAGTTTCGCCTAGCATCATCCAAACAGAGACATCGTGGATTGCGACCTGATATTGCCGGCGCAGCTAGGTGCGAACTCTCCGAGAAACAGTGCGCTCGAGACGTGTCCCAGGTCTACGAAGTCTGGGTCGGCACAGCGAGGCCACGTCTGGCCTCCTTCCTGGGTTTCCGATCACCAGAACAGCGGGTGACGTTCAACGTTGGCTGATGACGCACCCTTGAGCCGTGCAATATTACGGGTGCAGCCGCAGACGCATTCGAATATGTGTTGAACTTCACTGCGTGAGTCATGCTACTATTTCAAGTCTACCACCACCAGGCTCGTGCTGCAACGGACTGTGACTCAGCTTTGCCGGCTGGGTGTGCTGTGTACGCTAAGGCAGGAGAGGCGGTTAGCAGTGGGCATTGGATGCCAGCAAACAATGACTCAAGAAATCCCTTCCTAAAGGCCTGCGGCAGAAGATGCTCTGACTCCACTCCTGGCACGCCCCCTGGTTCGTATCCCCGACTACTCAACACATCTCAGAAGAGAGAAGAGGACGCATAGAAAAATAGTATGGAGAATCGGAAGGAACCTTGGTCAGCGTAGTAACAATGCCCCAGCATCTGATAGTCGGTGGCGAACTGTAATACAGCGTATGACACTGTGTTCTTTTTTGTACAGTTCCCGATACGCAGCGATCCACCAAGCAACTGCCATTCGGCGGGCAGCCAAGATCGTCGATCCGCTATCTACGTTCGACGGAACTGCACGGCTGGCCCTATCAACAGTAATCCCTAGTCGGGGCTTCAGCTTCAACTACGCACCGCAAAATTCCGTGGTGATCGGCGCTCTCCTGGCTCCCTGGCAGAAGATAAAGGACGTTGCAGCATGACCATCCTCGCAGTCGGTGGCGAACAGCAGTACAGCGTATGACACTGTGTTCTTCTTTTTACAGGTGAGCGTTAATTTTGCTCTACGTTTCCGTATATTCCTGTACATCTGCCACCGACTGCAACTGTTGGCATTTCTTTCTTTTTGGTGAATGTACGACTTCTAATGTCCAAAAAGGAGTGCTTGGCGTGCTTGCAGTCAATGCCCGATGATGGTCGCTTTCTGACGTGTTCAGAATGTTCGTTCCCTTACCATATAGGCAACAGTTGTTCGGGTGTGGCGGAGGCTACGTTTTCGGGTATGGGATCAAAAAAGCGTAGAAAATGGCGCTGTCGAATATGTAGAGCTGGGGGGGGGGGGGGCGTCAGTGTCGGATGCGGACCACTAACAGCCGGAGGATGCAAGTTTCTCAGCAGAGTTTGCCACTGTGCATGAAAAACTGGACCAGCTACTCTCCCGTAGAGACAAGGTGGACAGTCTGCTTCCACATGCAGCAAAGGTAGATGACCTGCTGACCTTGAAGGCTACATTCGCAGAGCTAAAAGTAACTGTGGAGGAGTTGAAAAACTCTGTTGAATTTACCTCTCACCAATATGACGAGTTACTTGCCGAGTTGACTACAAATAAGAGGGAAACAAAAGACCTCATGACGAAGGTGACTGGGCTGAAAAACACAATATCGGAGCATGCTGCACATATCGCCCGTCTGCAGTTGGACCTAAATGAGGCTGAGCAGTATAACCGGTTACCTAATCTAAGAGGTCCATGGAATTCCGGAGAGTGTTGGTGAGGATCTCCAACAATATGCCTGTGATCTCGCAGCAAAGCTGGAAATCGCATCTTTCCAGACCTCGCATGTTCTTGCGGGACACAGACTTCCAGGTGAAAAGGACAAGATTGCACCGGTTTTAGTTAGGTTTTCTTCTGTGGCGGTGCGAGAGACATGGACAAGGGCACATGGCAGACTGCGGGCGCTCGCGCAAAGTTAAGACCTGGCTTGAACTTTACTTCAACGAGAATCTTACCCACATAAACCGAAACTTGTTTTGGAAGGCACGTACGAGGGGAAAGGAAAATAACTTCAAGTTCGTATAGGTCCGAAACGGGAGGATATTTGCTAAGCGACAAGAACAAGCCTCCTCTCTTTGAGTAACTTGCGAACTCGATCTTGGTCTGATAAACTGAGGCGTCGTCGGATCCAGAAAGAATTTATTAAGGCATGGATTGTGATTTCCGCACTTGTACTTCCTTTACGGAAGTTAACAGTTTTTTTACAGATTCTAGAAGTAATGGGCGTAGTATTACCCATGTCAAAATTCGTAGTACACGCAAACACTGGGATCATTTTCTTGCTTTAATGTCTCCTTTCTGTACTTTTTTTATGCTTTTGTACTGACTGAGATTAATGTTGGTTCGGATTGTTTGTCATAATACACAATACCAGGCTATCAACTGTTTTCTTACACCCGTCCAATGGGAAGAGGAGGGGTGTGGCTGTGTTTGTCAAAGATAGATATCTGGTCTGTGACAGAGCTTCTTTTCCCTTTCAACCAAGCGGAAGTGGTTGTGCTGCGCGTAAGCGCTCCTTCGTTATCGCTTGTTTTCTTTTCAATTTATCGCCCCCCATGTTGAAACGGGCGGCTGTTTTTGGTTGAGCTTGACTCAGCTTTGTCTTCCCTGTCATGTGATGATCTAATATGTATAAATGGCGATATAAACATTAATATACTTCGGCCTACAATGGCTATAGTTCCCGACTATCTGGACGTCTTGTCTAAATGGGGAATCAAAACTACAACCAACAAAGCCACGGGCGAAGAATTCTTATCTGGACTACTGGTGATATCTAGTATCGACCATATAAATGTTCGAGCACAGAACTTCTTAGTACAATCGGCGGCCGTAGAAACTCACCTTGCCGATCATTATTTTGTTTGTTGCTCTTTAACACAACCGCTTACGTCGACTACTATCATCTCGGAGAAAGAATTTTCAATTGTTGAGCCTAGGCTCTTTGATAAACGTATAACGGAGCATGACTGGAATTCTTTTTCATTAACTGTGTCTCCAGTTGATATTTACAAGCAGTTTGTAGCTCAGATGAATTTTTTTAAACGGGCGGCTACTCGTATGGTAAAAATAAAGCAACGTAATTAAGACCAGAAATGGATGTCGTCTGAGATTCTCGTAGCAATAAAAGAAAAAGACTTGCTCTGGGCCCAGTCAAAGCGATCCCCCGGTTGTATCTCGCTGCGGTTTAATTTCAAGCAATCTAGGAACAAGGTGAATGCTATGATTCGTCTAGCTAAACGAAAGTACTTTAGAAATAAACTTAAAGACGCTCGTTTCGACATTAAAAAAAAAGCTTGGTCGCTCGTCAATAGTCTCAGTGGGGCAAAAACATATGTTACTAATAAAGATAGTTCTGTTCTCTCAAACTTTTCTACTGATGGGCAGACTGCAGTCGAAGATTTCAAAAAGTATTTTTTCTGAAGTATCAGGTGTCGAGAGGCAGCATCCAGACTTTTGTACATTACAGGTCAGTGTATTTGGCTCGGCTTACCTCCCTTTCCTTTCTGAAAACGATCTTAAATCACTACTTTTTAACCTGAAGCCCAACAAATCCCCTGGGATCGACGGCATCTCAGTTAATTATTTGCGCAGAAATTACGAAATAATTAAAACGGTTTTGCTTTCTCTCCTAAATAGTGTGATCTCTAATAGCATCATCCCATTAAAAATTAAAACTGCGCTGGTCATTCCGTTGTTCAAGGGTGGAGCGCAAAATAATGTAAAAAATTACCGTCCAGTTTCGATCTTACCTTGTCTTGCTAAGATATTAGAGAAACATCTGTGGCGAGTCATGACAAGCTTTTTAGATAAACACAATGTTCTCTCACCCTATCAGTACGGATTTTTACGAGGCCGAGGTACCCAAATGCTCCTGGAAGATTTTTCTGATGAGGTTAATTTATCTTTTAAACGAAATAAGGTGGCCTGTGCGCTTTTTTTGTTTGATGTTAGCAAGGCATTTGATGGGGTTTGCCACCGTATTTTACTGACAAAGTTTTCAATGTTAGGTTTCCGCGGTTCTTTCCTACGCCTGCTGGAGAACTTTCTGCGAGATAGGCGTCAGTGTGTATCTGTTGGACAGTTCCAAAGCGACTTTTCTCTTATCAAAGCTTGTGTCACACAGGGTTCAATTTTAAGTCCACTTCTGTTTAATATTTATATTAATAATCCACATAAAGTTGTGCCAATTTCTTTATTCCAGTATGTCGATGATACTGTCCTGTTAGCCAGAGCGTCCAACTATTTAGAAGCTATCTCTGCTTTGCAATCTGCGGCTATTAAAGCTATGGACTGGCTTGCAGCTAATTTATTTTAATTATTGCTTCTAAAACTCAACTTATTTGTTTCCACAGTCCTCTAAAACGTTTCTCTAACTTGTTCTTTATTGTTGGCTACGACAAATTGTTTGCCTTGTGATTGTATACCTGTAAAATATACATCTTCTGTGAAATACCTTGGCGTGTTTCTTGACAACGACCTTGTGTGGAATTCTCATCTTTTGCATGTTTGTAAGAAACTTCGTGCAGTATGTTGTATGTTGTATAATATCCGATATTATATGCCTCTTTCGGTACCAAAAGTGGTTGTCGTGAATTTTGCTCTTCGCTGGCAAGATAGAATTAACTGCCTTTTACGTTCTTTGTTAAAAATATTTCATACGACCTGTGTCTAGAGAAGGATGTCGATGTATTTAAAATATTGGGTTTTCCTAACTTTAGCTCGCTTCTGATACAAACTATTGTTCACAGGCACTATTGGGCTAGCCAATTGAAAACCCCGCACATTCCGTCGCGTTATCTAAGGTTCAAACACCCTTATTGTATACCTCGATGCTCAACGAAATTTGGAAAACGAATTCGTAAGTATTAAGTGCCAGCAATCTTCAACAAACTTCCTTCTGAAATTCATAATATAACAACAAAATACAAGCTTAAAAAAGACTTGAGAAGTATTAGTTTTTAATATTGTTTATTGAATGTTATGTTTTGTTTGTGTTCAATTTTTTGCTGACTATATCTTGCGGTTTCGTTTCACTGACTGCCAGGTGCTGCCAGACGAGCCTGATGTGGCTTTGGCAGGCCTGATATTCTGTACCTTTTTTCTTTCAAGTAATAAAAATATTATTATTATTATTATCCTCTTGATCCTGGTGCCCTCGTATGTAAAAAAAGGCGTTTGATCTGTTTTTTCGTGGGGGGGGGGGGGGGGAGGGGGGTAATTCCCAGGAAATGGAACGAAATACATTTCATCATGATTGTATCGCGACACAAAGAAACATTTCAAATGTATTTCGATACAGGAATACATATACAGGTGAAAACAAAATGTGTCGTGATACAGAAATACAGATACGAAATGTATTTCTGAAATACTATCGCGATACTGCTCAACCCTGATAATTACGAATGCTTCATTGAAAGAAGGCGTATTGTTTGGAAGAAATGCACCACTAATTCATTTTAAAGATGTTTATAAATACGCTATGCTTGAAGAGGGGACAATTGGGCGCATTACTTTTTACGACCCTCTCATGAATATTTGTTTTTTTAGAAACCGTGATAAACCACTCGCGACCAACATTTGCCGAGGAAGATTCATCCAGTTTGTAAATGAAAAAAAGAGAGTGCTTCAATCGAGGTTGTAAATATTGATAGTAGTGATGGAAGAAGAATGCTTCAATTTAGGTGATAGTTTAGAGGTCGTCTATTTCTCTGTTTATTAGTGTTCAGCTGGCACCACCCAAGAATACGAACCAAGTAGGTCAGCTCCAAGCAGTAGTAGGATTTATTTCTACTTGTCTGAGCACGACTTCATAAGGTTTAACCTTATTGACACTAGCCTCGTTTACATGAAAGCGACTTCAGCGCATCGACTCCACTCGTTATTCGAACGAAGCCGACGCGGCAACGTTTACATGAATGCCCACCAAGCCCTACACAAAGGTGGTGCCACGCCGTATCAAAGCTCGAAGTTATGCAGTTCCGGCACCAGCCGCACCACGTTCTCCGGTGCATCGCACGTGTGGAGGCCTTTCAACGCGTTCAATGAACGTAAAGATCGTGCCCGCTGTCTTGGATGCTGGGGAAGAAGTTACGAGACAGGAAGAAACATCAAAACCCAAGCGTTTAGGGCTCCAGGCCGGGCCGCCGGGTCACTCTGGACCAGAGGCGACGTGTGTGCGCACGCTTTGAGGACACCTCCGCGCTTCGCCGCAGAGACCTCGCCGATCGCGACCGGACCAACCGGACCCCGAGTCCGAAAGGCTCCTGCGCTGCCAGGAACGGCACCGAGGTAGGAGCTGCTCGTTCTGCGTTACCATGCAGTGATCTACAGTGCTCGGAGCTCTCGGTGTCGTTCGTGCTTGCGCCGAAGCCTTTGGGACCTCTTCGGACGCGCAAGTCGTACTTCGCAAGGCTTGGACGGGGGCCGCCCTCACCGAGCCGCTCCGCTATATTTCGCTTACTTATGATGGCAATAAAAGCTCTCGTTTGTTCTCGGGAAAAAATTGCGGGCGACCATACGGGACCGTTCTCCGCGCTGCCGGCGAAGTTGGCCGCCGCCTTGTTCTCAGCTGTTTACTCGCTCCCGCAGCGAGCGTCTTCCCATAATCCTCCCCGTTCCAAAATGCGATGCGACCTCCGTTTACATGGGCTGAATGAATGCGCACTCGCCATCTCAATGCACCTCTGTCTGGCGACTTGAATGCGATGCGCTTTTTTTGCACATTATGCCGTTTACATTACCGCATTGAATACGACAACTGGATTCGATGCGACTAAGTCGCATTCATGTAAACGCGGCTACTCATACTCTTATCGTGCTGACCGCGACCAAAATTTGCTGAGCAGGATTAATCCAGTTTGTAAATAAGAAAGAAGAAGGCTTCAATCGAGGTTCTAAATACTGATAGTAGTGAAGGAAGAAGGCTTCAGTATGGTTGATAGTCCAGCGGTTGTCTATTTTTGTGTTTATTCGTGTTCAGCTTGCCCCACCCAAGAATTTTATTATGCAGTTCGGCATCTCGACGTTGTCTTCGTGCTCCTGCGCGCGCGAATCCGCCGTTTCAGTCTACGCGCCGGAGGCATCAGTGAGTGTTGTCTCTCTTTCCCGAAGAGTGCTTCATCCCCTTCCCCGGGTGGCATTCCTGCCGGAGTAAAGCGTTTTCGGACCGATTTTGGCCTGAAGTTTTACCACCGCAGCCCAAGGATCGTGTTCCACGTCTCCTTCTTTGACGGGAGAAAGTTCCAACGGGGAAGACCACTGCCAACACAGAAAACGTTTGCTTAATCTGGCGGACTCTCAAAAGTTGGGTACTTTTGAGAATCCGCTTTTGGCGAGGCATTTTGAGAATCCAACTTTAGGCGAGGAAGAATGTTGACACTACAAGAGAAGTCTTCTCATTTTTCGCTTCATGTTTTCTTTGTCTGCGCATTTGACCGAGGTTACGTCAAGGCTTACAAAGATGCTACAATTGAAACATGGCCAACTCGTATGTCACATATTGGTTGTTTAGCTTAAAGGGATGCTGAACCGAAATCTGGATTCCACAAAACACGCGGCAAAAGCGTGCAACGGGATGCTACAAACACCAAAACATCACTCATACAGCGCTATCTCAAACGGATGACCGTATTTTTCAAGAAAAGGAGGCGCATTTGACAGGTTTGTTGACGTCATGTTTTTCCGAGAAGGAAAAGGAACGGCCTCGCGTCTTCTCCGCTTCGCCGTCTTGAGGGGGCAAAGCGAAGAGAGGAGGAAACCAGGTACATTGACGTCACGCGCCTCGTCGGCCTTGTTCAATCTTGACCTCTTTTTCTCAAAATACGGCCGTCCATTCGAGATATCGCCTTACGAGTAGTGTTATAGGGGTTGTAGCGTCCCGCCTACATCTCCTGCATTGTTTTTATAAAATCCAAATTTCGGTTCACCATCCCTTTAAAAGGACACTGACACCCAGGGCCAGATTAAGGAATTTTGGGGCCCTGGGCTAAGGCAGTTCATGAGGCCCCTAATGATAATCATAGTACTGAATATGATGACGATGGTGTTGGTTGTGGTAACGACAATGACGGCAATATGTATATTCACCACCTTATAAATATCGTTCATTTTATGATATATCTTAGTAGGTTCCTGTGTCGGCAGGTTCAATTATTAGGAAATTAGGGTTTCACTGGGTGGAAATAAGATTGTGGATTAGAGGCTGTTTCGGAAATAGGCAATCACTTTCTGAGAGCGCAAAAAAATGAATAATTGGGAAAAAAATTAAGTGCCGTGCACATTGAGCATATCCATGACCTCGTAAACTTCCGGTGAAAAGTTCGAAATTATAATTCCGCCTTCCTATGATTTTCTTCGACAAGGTCCACAACCTTATTTCCGCAGTGCGTGTCTCTGCCAGCTTCCATAACTTCATCATGATGTGGAATCAGAAAGATGGAACAGATCGCCTCCTTGATGTCGAGTGGCATGATTACTTGGGCACATAATTTCATTAGAGAGTAACCGAAGAAATTCCCGCAAAAATCTCATTAAATAAAGAAGAAAAAAATTTGCTGCAGCAAAAGCCATGCCTTGAGAGTCGCAACTCAAAAACTGTTCCGAAATTAGTGTATTTTATTTCAGAAATTGATCCGATTGGTTGAAGTTCGTCTAGCTAGCTCTGTTTTAATTAATTAGTGACCTGAAAAGTAAAGCAACAAAGAAAACAAAGTAACATTGGTAGTAAAAGTACGTAGGGCTCAAACCGCTTCGTCCACTTTCTTCTAATAAATTAACTCTCGTGTTCGAAAATAACAGACTTCTGCAATAAAATAATACAATAAATAATTGAGACTTCATTCGATTGCAATATAACATCTGTTGTCATTTGGGCATATTCACAGGCATTTCTGATGAAGATCAAGGATATTCATTAAGTTCCTCTCCTGCATGCTGTCTATTTTAAGGCGGACATTTTTTAATGAGATGTAACTGGTATTGTTTCTTCTAGTTGCAGTAGTTAGAAAACTTTTTTAGCCATCTGGGCGTATTGCTCTAAGCTAATAATAATTAGTCATACCTCAGAGGCTCGTAAAAGTATTCTAGCGATCATATCACTCCATTGCACGAAAAGTGTTGTCTGGCAGTGGCAGATCAGAACAGGCTCCGGAAAAGTTGCTTGCAGTCAATGCCTCTGTAAAACTCTCAAGGGACATCTCGAGAGCCGGCTGATTGAAACGCATATTCGTTCGTCGTTAGAAATAATGGAGTCAAGAGGTTCATCGATTTATTTTAGTGTTGTTGTTGTTTTAAAAAAAAAAACTTGTCGCTTTGGAGCAAACTTTTAATAAGGAACTTCTCTAAAAGACCAAGAATAAAGAAAAAATAATGGGTAGCAGGCATGTTGCTCGTATATGTCTTCGGCAGCATTTGCTTGCCTTCCAGCCCACCATTGTCCGTAAAACGCGTCCGTAAAACGCCCAGTACAATAAAGAACGCCTGGGCCGTATTTCCGTCTGGCTTCAATTAGAAGAGACTTCAACAGGACCTACAAAGGTGACAGCTTTACTCCTTCCTACAAGGAGAATGATAGGCTATGCTTACATTTTATTGCTCTAGCACAGTCTTTTACAGCGAGCTCACAAACACCAGGTCGTCTAGAAAAGGAAACTGTATGACAACCCTGATTACCAGCTGAAAAAAGAAAATAAAAAGGGGGAGGGGGGGAGGCTGGTTAGGGAAAAACGCCAGAAAGCCAGGGCCCAGAGGCTCCTCTCAGTTTTGTTCCTCCTTTAGGTATGAGTTGTTTTGAAGCAAAACCGACTCGCAATTTTGTTCTTAAAACTTTTGGGAGCCACACGGGGCCTCCTAGAAGCCTGGGGCCTTGGGCTGCAGCCCCTCTTATCCAGTGTCTTAATCTGACTCTGCTGATACCCCAAAACTTTTCTTTTAATTTTTGCCAGGTAATTTATGATGGAGCCAGAAAACGACCAAATCAATCTTTTGCTACAGTGTCAAGTATATTTGTAATTCAATTCAATTCAATTATATTCAATTTTATTTCAAACACTGTGTTGGGGGTCCCCGGGCGAAAAAGCTGTCGTTGACAGTTTGAGAGTGCATGGGGGCCCACACAGACAGCAACATTTTGTGAAAAAGTACAAACAATACGACGCGTAACAATATGAGTACACATAAACACCGTGTGAATGTATACAATTCTATATGGCAGAAGTCAAACACTATATAAAAATTATCAACCATCTATGAAATTATAAATGACATAGATCAAATTTTCCCGAATGGCTTGTTTTCTAGCAAAAATTACAATAAAGGCTTGAACACAAAAACTTTCCCATATACAAGATAGAGACATATGCATTATCTTGAATTGATTTACAAAAAATTCTCGTATTTTTTTACATGTAAATGTATCAAAGTTAATGCTTTGTTCAAGATACTTTTTTAAAATAAAAGGTAAGTTATATGCCAGCGACTGCGAGAAGTATTCAGTGCGCCGGCGCGGCACTAACCACCTGTCAGCTGCGGGTGCGAGGCTCACTTATTTGTTTCAATAGGTCAGATGTCCTTTTTAAAAATGATCTGAAACTTTCATTTGACAAGAATTAAGAATGCAATAAACGAAATTCATAAATATTTTACGCCTATTATACCATAATGAGTGTACAATTGTGCGGCTGAGTGTAATCGGGGCACATTAGCAATATATCGAATCGCTTTTTTTTTTTAAGAACAAGGATGGTGTGTACATTTCCTGCTGTGGTCGTGCCCCATACGAGCGTGCAGTAATTTATGTGTGAAGTGAATAGGGCATGATAAATATGAAGTTTTGGATTATATGGAAGGATGTGTTGGCATCGTGACAATAAGGCTCCTGTCGCCGATGATTATGACTTGGCTAAAGCTTCAATGTGATCTGTCCATGTCATTATTGGCAGAAAATGTAACTCCAAGGATCCTGTGTTTGTTAGCTATTTCAATATAAGTGTCACTGAGTAATAAATCGTGTATTCTTTGTGTCTGCTTATGTGTAGTTCTGAATATAATAGCGTTAGATTTCTTTGTATTTATTTTTAGAACATTCTCATTGGACCAGTGCCACAGTTTCGAAAGTTCCCTTTCAGCTTTTAAAATTATTTCATTTGTATCATACCCGAAAATAAACAGGCTCATGTCATCCGCGTTGATAACGTAGACCGCGTTACTATCTTGCTGAACAGCATCATTAATATACACATTGAAAAGGAACGGTCCCAAAACACTTTCCTGTGGAACACCGGCAGTAACTAATTTGGATGAAATGTTGTTATCTGTCGCTACACACTGCTTCCGGTCGTACAGATAAGACTGAAACAACGATTGTGCAACCCCGCGGACACCGTATGCGTGCAGCTTCTTTAGCAATATCTCGTGATTTATGTAATGAAATGCCTTACTGTAGTTAATAAATACTACAAGGGTAAGCCGATTTCCTTCAATATTCCTAATGATAAGTTCCTTCACAGTTAAAAGTGCTGTTTCTTTAAATTTTCTCTGTTCGAAAGCCATGTTTACTGTCTATTAGTATGTCGTGTTTAGGAAAAAAAATTGTTGACGCATGAAAAAGTTATTTTCTCAAGTCCTTTAGAGAACACCGGAAGAATGGATACTGGCCTATAATTGTTTAATAATAATAATGTCTTTATTTTTCAGTGCCCAGAAACAACCACAGTGGTCTTCTCTCTGGTGCACCAATACGACCCTAGAAACACGTTAGCATAATACCATCACAAAAAAAGTTATCAGTAAATTGCAAGGCTATTCAACTGAAGGCGGTACAATGAAATAGATGTACAGAAATCTAGGTGAACAGGAGCGATGCTGTTATACAATGTCTGAATCCGAGAAAGCGGTGAAGTACAACATGGTGAACGAACGTCAAAGCATACGAGATGTCTGGTATTGCGAAAGTTAACATGAAAATTTACTTTGCTGAGCAGTGGTGGCGAGTCGATGACACCATTAACAACCTTATGCAAATATACGAAATCATGAATTGTTCTCCTGTCAGACAAAGGTGTAAGCGAAAATGACCTTAGTATGTCTTCATAGTTATAATAACAGCGCCTTTCAAAGTACCTATCGTAAACAATACGAATCAGTCTTTTCTGAACATGTTCAATGGTCATGGCTTGTGTTTTAGATATTGAGTTCCATATTACCGAAGCATATTCCAGTCGTGACCTAACTAAAGATTTGTAAAGTTGTAACAAACAATAAGGCTTCCTGAAATTCTTCGTCAAACGTGATATGGTTCCCAGCCCTCTCATTGAACTTCCAACTACAAAAGATACATGATTTCTAAGAGACAATGCACTATCAATGAACACTCCAAGATCTTTCACACAGAGTACACCCCCGCAGGGGGCACCTGTGAAAGCAGGTGTTTGGAGAGTGGCGTCTCCACGTACCCCGAGCCCCGCAGGGGGCGCCTGCACCATAGGTGCTAGGTGCTTGGTGAGTAGCGTCACCACGGACCCCAGCCACGTGGGCCACCATACCCGCACGCAGGGGGCACCTACTTCATAGTAGGTGCTTGGTGAGTGGCGTCACTACGAACCCCGAGCCATGTGGGTTCGCCCACCCACGTCTGGCTGTGCGTGGCGTACCCGTGTCCGGGGAAAAGGGGACCCTGGTGGTTGAGCTGAGCCCGGGGTATGTTTGGACCCTTCGGGGCCCCCCGGGCGAGGCAATACACCGCTTCGGCCCCTGCTTCTCGTAGACGGGTGTCCTGGCTTGGCCCGACCAGGATGATTCAGTCAGTCGCCTCTTCTACCCTCTTCTTCCTTCTTTCACTTTTCCTCCCACCTCTTTCTCTTTTCTTCTACACTCTCTTCCTTCCTTTTTCACCTTCTTAGGCGGCAAGGGCTAACCTTGAGTGGAAACAGGTCCTGTCCCTGCAACCACACTAGGGTATAGTGCCCGGGCAGCACTGGTAGAGTAATTGTGTCAGCCAAGCCCATCTTGCTATGGCACATTACCTACCCCCTTGTTGGGCTCCGTGGTGGGCGGTGCACCCGGGCACTGAACCTTCCTTCCCATGTTATGGGTTCCCGCGCAAAAACCTCCTCGATCGGCCCCTGAAAAGGGTCCGCACCGAAGTCCAAGCCACAAAGAAGACACCACCTACACCTGCTAGATTCCCCATGTTTTTGGTTATTCACTCTGAAAGTGAGAAACAGCTGTCGAAGTTATCTCCATTCCTTGTCGCAAAAACACTCGAAGCTTGTGTCGGAAAGGAATTTAAAGCTAAGAAAATGCCATCAGGTGACCTACTCGTCGAAATCCAATCAAGCGAGCAGAGTGCTGCTCTCCTTGCCCTGAGGTCAGTAGCTGATCATGAAGTCACCGTCACACCTCACCGTACCTTGAACTCCATCCAAGGAGTTATCTCAGAGGATGACCTTCTTGAGTCCACTGACACTGAAATAGTTGAGGGCCTTTCTGATCAAGGAGTTATTGCTGCAAGGCGCATCTCTCTGCGTCGTGATGGCCAAGAACTTAAAACCAAGCACATAGTTTTAACTTTCCAATCCACCACACTTCCTGATGCGGTAAAGGCCGGGTACCTGCACTGCAGGGTTCGGCCCTATGTTCCAAACCCTCGAAGATGTTTCAACTGCCAGAGGTTTGGCCACGGCTCTCAGAACTGCCGTGGTAAGGCCACTTGTGCAAAATGTGGGAAAAATGACCACTCTGCAGATTCTTGCTCTAATGAAGCCCATTGTGTAAACTGTGGTGATCCACACCCCGCGTATTCTAGATCGTGCAAGACGTGGAAAGAGGAGAAAGAAGTACTTTCCTTAAAGGTCAAAGAAAACCTCTCCTACCCGGAAGCGCGCCGTCGCTTTGCGTTTTTACGCAAAGGTGGCTATGCGCAGGTGGTGCAGCGGGGACCTGCACCACTGAAGGTTGCAGTGGCAACCCAGACGTCCTTTCTGGACTATGGGAAGCCACGGCAGTCCCCCACGCCCCAGCTGAAGATTCAGCTTCCAGGGCGTGCAATCTCGGCTGGAGGGTCTGCTGACCCTCTCAGCCAGAGTGCAAACCCTCGTGCTCCTGCGGGAAAACAGCCTCAGCCCTCTCGCGTAGAGGGTACGCAGGCTGCCTCCCAAGCTCAGGATGGGCCGGCGGCTATGGCAGCCGTCCCTCTTCCGCAATCTCCTTCCAGGGAGAAGGGTCGACACTCTCGCCCACACTCCCTGGAGAGAGCATCATCAAAGGAGCGGCATGGCTCTCGTGCCGCTCCTACAGCGCCCAAGGGGCAGGAACGGGTGAGTTTGGGCGATTCCCCGCCCAGCACCTCCTGCGCCCCTTTGGCTGGGTCCGGTCGTGGACGGGGCCATGCGCCCCTTTCTCCGAGAGTACCCAAAGCTGCAGCAAAGGCCTCGCCTCAAGAAGCAGAGGCAATGGATGAGAGCATGGAAGTCTCCATTCATGCGTCTGATCAAGATGACATGGAATGGCAGACTCCTAAGGGTAAACAGAAGAACAAAAAACCGGTCATCCCCCCAAAGTGATGTTGTTGATCTAGTGTTGCCATGAGCGGCAGATTTTTAAGTTTCTATATATCCCCTTCTAATTTACAAAGTTTAGCAACGTTTTACTTTTACTTCTTTTTTTCTTTTTTTAGGCATGTCTAAATTTCATTTTATGCAGTGGAACTGCCGCGGTCTTTTACGTAATATTGACGATGTTAATTTTTTTATGGATGATTTACGTCCTATTGCTCTCTCTTTACAAGAGACACACCTCAATGATCATCATAAATCAGTATTGCGCCGCCATCAAGTTTTTAGAAAAGATCGCCCTGCATCTAATTCATCTGGTGGAGTAGCTGTGGTTGTCCAGAATGGAGTCGCCTGCTCTCAGGTTCCTCTTGCTACGCCTCTTGAGGTTGTGGCTGTGCGTCTTCTTTTGGACCGCCTTATTACTGTTGTTTCTATTTATATTCCGCCAAACATTCCACTGCATCTTCATGATCTTCACCGGCTGGTTACACAGCTTCCTCATCCATTTTTACTGCTAGGAGATTTTAATGCCCACCACCCCTTGTGGGGTAGCCCCGTCAGGACTCGCGTGGTGGGGTAATTGAGCGATTTTTATTATCTTCTGGGTTGTGCCTTATGAACACGAGAGAGCCAACCTTTTTAGCGCAGCTCACAACTCATTCACATCTATTGACCTTTCAATTTCATCCCCCTCATTGTTTTCTACATTTACTTGGAAAGTTTTAAACAACCCCTTTGGGAGCGACCACTTTCCAGTCGTTCTGGAGAGTCAGGTTTCTATTCCAAGCCTCATGAAACGCTGTCCACGTTGGAAGCTGGAAAAGGCAGACTGGGGTCTTTTCAGCATAAACTCGGAACTCAAACCTTGCATGTTCTTGCCATTAACGCACGATGAAGCCACCACATACATCACAGATCAGATTATAAATGCTGCTTTTCGCTCCATCCCGCAGACTTCCTGTAACATTGCCAAAAAATGTAAGCCATGGTGGAATAGAGAATGTTCTGCCACAAAGAAAAAACAGGATAGGGCTTGGGGCATATTTCGAAGATATCCAACATCTGTGAATTTGATGGATTTTCAGAGAAATAGAGCTCAAGCTCGTTCAACCAGGAAGCAGGCGAAGAGGAAGTCTTGGAAAGGTTATCTTACCTCTATCAGCAGCTACGTCCCAGCAAAGGAAGCATGGGAACGACTTCACAAAGTCGAAGGCAAATACCGCTGCTTTACAGTTCCTCTTTTTCCCTCAGTAGATTCGTTGCGCGACCAGGCTAATGCGTTGGGCGAACATTTCGCAGCCATTTCTAACTCCTCCCATTACTCTTCAGCGTTTTTAAAGTTTAAGTCGGATGCAGAAAGAACGAAAGTCAGCTTGGCAGGAGGAGCCTCTGCACCCTACAATCAACCATTCACGATGGTCGAGCTCCAAATGGCTCTTAATGTCCGGAAAAACTCGTCCCCTGGTCCTGACCGAATACATTATGAGATGATCCGACACTTGTCAAAGGAATCGCTCGCTGCCCTTCTTGCTTATTTCAATCGTCTGTGGGAAGATTCACACTTCCCTTCCGAATGGAAGCGGGCAGAAGTTATTCCGCTGCTGAAGCCTGGAAAAGACCCTTCCTTTCCTTCCAGTTACAGACCAATAGCATTAACAAGTTGCTTAGGGAAAACTTTTGAAAGGTTAGTTAATAAGCGGCTTGTTTATTTCCTTGAACAACACAATATTTTGGATATAAATCAGTGCGGCTGTCGACCTGGACGCTCCACGACCGACCATTTAGTTCGGCTGGAGACAATTGTACGCGAGGCATTTGTGAATAAGCAGCATTGTGTATCAGTCTTTTTTGACTTAGAAAAGGCTTATGATACCACTTGGAAACATGGCATCCTGCGCGACCTTTTTATGTATGGTGTACGAGGCCGATTGCTTCATTGCATAAAGAACTTCCTGTGTGGACGCACTTTCCGTGTCCGGCTAGGCACTACGTTATCTGATTCGTTTGTTCAGGAGAACGGTGTTCCACAGGGCGGAGTCCTGAGTGTCACTCTCTTCGCCGTAAAAATTAACTCTCTTTGTCAGGTCATACCTTCTTCCGTGTCGTACTCCCTATATGTGGATGATATTCAAATTTCTGTGGCGTCTTGTAATATGTCTAGCTGTGAAAGACAGCTGCAGCTAACCATAAATAAAATGACTAAATGGGCAAATGAAAATGGCTTTAAGTTCTCTTCAGAAAAAACAATCTGTGTCCCCTTTTCTCTGCGGCGTGGGCTTTTGTTAGATCCGATTCTCAGTTTAAATGGAAATAGCATCGCAGTAAGACCAGAGCATAAGTTCCTAGGAGTGATTTTCGACCGTAAACTTAGCTTTGTACCTCACCTCAAGTGGCTGAAGCAAAAGTGTATGCAAACTATGAATATCCTAAAAGTTCTTTCTCACAAGTCTTGGGGCTCCGATAAAAAGTGTCTGCTTCGTCTCTATTCCTCTCTCGTACGATCACGTCTTGATTATGGCGCTATTGTGTATGCATCTGCTCGGCCGTCTGCATTGAAGATGCTTGATCCAGTGCACCATCTTGGGTTGCGTTTAGCAAGTGGTGCTTTTCGAACATCCCCTATCCCAAGCTTGTATGTCGACTCTAATGAAATGTCACTTGAGAAAAGGCGGCAGCTCCTTACTCTAGTCTATGTTTACAAAGTTTTATCGGATTCTGGTCATCCAGCCTACACTTATATCCGAGAGTCTCGATTTTGTCGTACCTTTGAACACAAGCCAACTGTTGTTCGACCCTTGAGTCTTCGTTTTGAGAACCTTCGTCTTTCCCTTGGCCTGCCTCGTGAAAATGTCTACCTTCTAGAAAGTGCATGTCATACTGCCCCATGGGATATCAAGCCTATAGCTTGTGATTGGTACTTCACAAAATTTAATAAACATAATGTCTCCCCACTCATTTTACAACAGGAATTTCTTGCTCTGCAAGAAAAGTACAAAAAATATCATCAATTTTACACTGATGGAGCCAAGTCTTCAACGTATGTAGGCTCAGCTGTACATTCAAATTCGTTTACACATGTGACACGGCTGAATAATGTTGCTAGTATTTTTACTGCCGAGCTATATGGCGTGCTGTCTGCACTTGACTATATTATCCGGAGCAAAGTGATGAAAGCAGTTCTTTTTGTAGACTCCCGGAGTGTTGTTACTGCAGCATGTTCACTTAATCCAACCAACAACAAGCTGACTCAACTGGTACGTGCTAAAGTTCAACTGGGCCTCGGAGATGGGAAGGACATTAAGTTTTGTTGGATCCCGAGCCATGTGGGCATTGCAGGCAACGAGGCAGCAGATAGACTGGCCGCCTCCTCACGTAACCTCTTACCATCACAAGCCTGCATACCATACCAAGACCTAACAAGGCCCATACGGCTTGCACTTCTAAAACTGTGGCAGTCCGAGTGGGATTTAGCCGATAACAACAAACTTCATATTATCAAGCCAGTCATCGGTACGTGGGAAAGCTCCTATAACCGGAGCCGTTTCCGTGAGGTTCTTCTATGCCGCTTGAGGATCGGCCACACCTTCCTCACCCATCGACACCTGCTTGTAGGTGAGGAGCCACCGGTGTGCGAGCACTGTGGAGACAATTTGTCTGTTCTACATATTTTTCTTTGTCCTGGTCTTCTTCAACAACACAAGTTCTTTTTTCCTGAGCTTTTCAAGTACTGTATCCCTTTCCATCCTACCCTGTTCCTAGGGGAGCAGCCTCTAATACCAATTGACCGTCTTTTAGCTTTTCTAGAAAATATAGCAATCTTACACAAAGTATAGCAGAAATAATTCCTTGGTACATCATTTCTAGTTCAGTTTAGTTTTAGTTTACCTAGTTTGGCGCAGTATGGCCATCGTAGCTCTTGCGCCATAAAACCCGCAAACAACAACAATCACACAGAGTACACGTTCAATGGGCATGATATCGAGATGATAAGTAAAATTAAAAAGCACATGGCGTCGGCACAAATATAGGACCTTTGTTTTAGCAGGATTAAGCAATAATAGATTTTAAAGGTACTTTTTTCTCCTCCTTTAAAGATGACCGAAACTTTCGCCTTTTCCATTCTACTTGGAAAGCAACTAAACTCTAGGACTAGATTAAATATGTAGTTTAAACAGGGAGCGATAGCATCAATTACGTATTTTACAGGCTTTATCTGATCGCCCTCTATGTCTGTTGAGTGGGTGTTTTTTAAGCTCATAAATGTGCGACAAATCTCGATTTCATCCGTAGGCTCAAGGAACACGGTTTCACTACATTGGTACCTGGGTTTCGAACAAGTGATGTTATTCAGCGGTCTAACCATATTCACAAAGTAAGTATTGAAATACTCGGCTAATGTGACGCCTGAAAGTTTGTTGTTACCTATTGTTAATTCAGTTGTGTTACATTTCGTGTTTTGTCGTTTAAAAACCTCGTTCATTATCTTGCACACTCTTTCAGGGTGCTTTTTGGACACCTAAAAAAAAAAGGTTGTTATAGTAACATGTTTTTTTGCCTTCCTTAACTCGGCGGTTAGCTTGTTTCTATGTTTCTTAAAAGCTGAGAGTTTACACGGTTCCCTCGCACGCAAGAACGCTTTGAAAAGTTGTTTTTTCGTTGATAATTTTTAAATGTTTAAATCCTATCCAAGGCTTTCTAATTTTTTTTTTTGCTTTTGGGTTGTGCGAGGGAAAGAGGCATTATTATGGTGAAGAAATATTGATAAGAACTCGTCATAAGCGTCACTGCCGTTGGTTTGCTATAAACGAATGACCAGTCAGCATTTACAATATTCCTACGGAAGGTATCCAGGTTTCTGCTTTATAGGCACCGAAATGTTAATTTAGATTGACGTGTTTTTTCCTATGATGTAGAAGCAGAATACGCTATAAAAATGGGACAGTGATCACTTATATCATAGCATATTGTACCTGCCACTTGAATAGGCGTGTCTATATTTACAATGAAAAGGTCGAGGATGGATTGACCCGTGAGTGATACACGAGTTGGGGTCGTGATGACATTCTGGTAACCGCACGAGTTTATTCTGTTATTAAAATCACGGGCATGCGCGTTATCATCAAGCATATTGATATTGAAATTGCCCCCAATTAGCAAGCGATACCGATGAATTGATGCAAATTTAATATTTCTTCAATAAAATCAAGAAAAACGTTCCGATTACCAGAGGGGGGACGATACACAACCACAAACATTTCACCGTTACTTAGCAAACAAAGTGCTTCATAATCTGTTGAAATAAGCGTGAATCTTTCCAGCACTTCGCATGACAATTGCTGTTTAACATGCATCGCTACGCCACCGCCTCATATTCCACTTCGGTTTATAAAATAATGATTGTATTCATCCAAGACTAACATATCACTATCTGTGTGATACTATGTTTCAGAAAACATAACAATGTCAAATCGGAAGTTGAACTCGTCAAGAAAAGTGGAAACTTGATCCTGCTTAGGCGCAAGAGATCGCGCGTTGATATGAACAAAAGAAAGAAAGTCCTTTGACTTCTTTCGTACCGCAATAGCAGATGGTAATCCGTACTCTTGATATAGCATTTTAGGGGAAAGATATAGTAATCTAGCAGAGTTTACGCTTATACATTTTTGCACAAGTCACGTTCAGATACGATGTGTACTACCGGATTTTGCTCTGTTTTGCGTGCAAAGATTTTACCGTTCCGCGTCCACAGAAATCGCCACTGGCACTCACATTTCTTGGCAATCGCAAGAGAAAGAAGCCGTTTCAGCGCGGGACATAAGTGCTCATTAAGATAAACTTGTGTTTCGTTCGCAATTCCGACATCACGGTTCCTGATGCGACTCTTCCGAGCCTTCGCAAGAACGGTGTCCCTTTTCTGCCTGCTTCTGAACTGCACGATGACGTTGCTCTTACCCTCCTCTCGCGTTTCTACGCGATGACAAGCCTCAACATCGTCGGTGGCAATGGGTCCACCAATCACGTCACCTATCTTACCTACGAGTTCAGTGACGTTTTCATTTTCATTCTGCACAAGCACTCTTATTTCTACGTTAGACCTGCGCGAGTACTGCGCACATTGAACAACCCTCATCTGAAGTTGTTCAATAAGACTCTCGTTCACTTTGTACCTCTCGCGCAAGCCCTCGTTTTCCTTCTTCAGAACCTCCTTTCGCAAAGTGCCTCCTCAAGCTTTTTCTTCATATTTTCAAATTCCGCGTTTATAAAATTGTAATAAAGTAAAAAAACGCAACTGCTCGAAACCGAAACTTAAACTGGACTGAAAAGGAAGACGAAATATAAAGAAAAATGCCCAAAACCACGCGGCTGCGCAATATTGTTTTTTTTTCGATAAGCGTATTTGTTGTTTTTAGAAGCCACAAAAAATGGATATTATATTTTTTGTTCATTTCTAGTACTGATTTTGTGCCTTCGATGACCCACGACTTTCAATATTTTTTTTGTGGCTGCGTCTAAACCATAGAAAATGACACATGACACAGGGGAAGAGAGTGAGCGCGACTCAAACCGGCCAACTCGTCATCTTAGGCTTCCGGGTGGGAAGAAAGCGAATATCGAGTCGCGAATTCCGTTCTTGATAGTTGGGCTTTCATATGTCATGTACAAATAATAACGTTGGCGAGCATAAATACCCTGTCGTGTTTCTAAATGTGTTGTCACAGATTCAAAACGACTCTTTCGAAATACTAAAGCTGAGGCTTGGGCGAGTTGGTACATACTTCGGAATTAAAAACATCGCGAAAAGACGGGGACCAGACAAAGAAGTGACACGGACGCAGCGCTGCGTCCGTGTCACTTCTTTGTCTGGTCCTCGTCGTTTCGCGCTGTTTTTAATTTCTTCGAAATAGTTTTCCAAATATTTTCTCAATGGACCTTTTTCAGAGATCACTATGCGCATGCGCCGACTCTAGGAGAAGGGAGGAAAGGCAAAGTCGCCATTTTCGGTGGCTCTCTCGTCCGCTTAGTTGCTCAGACAGTGCTTGGTTAGGCTCGACTCCTCCGCTTTTCTCGCGGCTACGCTTTATAGTCGTCATTTTTCGCCACCGTGCAGCTATAGGTTGCACAAATGACAGCAAATATGGTTCAAATGCAAGATTTGATAGAGTTTCAGCAGCCTTTTTCGGGTGGTGCACGAAAGCACCTGACGTCCAACAACCCGCCCTTTTTGCCCTGCTTTCAAAAGCCTATGACGCGAATCCCCCGTGTTAGGTGGCTGGGTCATCAGTGTGATGGCGGGACATTCTGCTTTTAACTAAAATACAGTAAATGTGAACATGATTGTAGACTTGAAACATGTTAGGAAAACGAAAACGCAAAAGGAGACAGAAAAAGAACAAGCAACGTCTCTTCAGACGTTGCCGGTCCTTCCTTTGCGTTTTCCTTTTCTTACCCCAGTCTTAGGTTTAATAACTGAAAACGATCCCGTTGATAAATAGATACGAATACATCAAGGGATAAAATATCAAGGAAGCAGGACTTCTTGAAAGAAGTCCTGTTTCCATCCCAGTCCTCAATGTTCTTTCCTTTCGTGTATTCGTATATCAAGTTTATCATAATGTTCATCTTACACCAGCTCGCCTGCACTCTTACTATATTTCCGTTAACATTAAATGTGCACGCGAGGTTGTGTGACGTAATCATGCCGTAGCCGGTTCTCAAGTAAAGAATTACAAGATAAAGCTTTCTGTTCTTCAAGCGTGTGCTATACACATTCGCGTCTTGCCACGTTAAAAGTGAAGAGAAAACACAAAAAGTATCAGTCACTGGCAAAACATTTAAAGCGTGCGAAGCGAATTTAAGCCTTACGGAGACAGAACCCCGATGGAATGCCTTGGAAATCAACCGTAAACTCCCCTGTTTGCTGGGGCACTTTGTCGAAGGCTCGTAAACGTGCCGAATTCGAAGAGAGATTGTTCCTTACTTTTTGACGGTGCAGGCAAGCCTTTGCGATATAAAGACTTTGTTTACACGATTCCCGAATACGGCGATACCCCGTGCGCTCACGCGGTGCACAGGACGGCGAAGTGATGAACGCAATAAACTTGAATACCTTAATTAAGCGATCAAGGAGAGCAAAATCAGCTGTTTCTGGTGGCCGGGCTTCATAAACGAAGCCGCACAAGGGGAATGGTTGGGTTGGTATCGAAACTGGTCACCATAACTTTCCATACAAAACTCTCTGCGACTCTGCCTTGAAAGCCGACGCCTTCTTTAGTTGCTTGCAAGACGCGACACCGAAGTGACGATTAAGTGACTCCGAGTCGATGGTAAGAACCGACGCGGCGTCGGCGGTCTGTTCATTCTTGAAGGTATAAAAACGAACGAGATCCTCTGTATCGTAAACAGTGGCTTTTCTTAATACTCCAAGGGCCCTAATCTGACACTTGGCGAAAAAATTGGCGAGAAATTCGGCGGCTGCGATTTGCCGATGTCGCACTTGACCTTGGCGCCTGCGAATCACAGCCGCCGTATTTCTCGCCGACTTTTTCGCTAAGTGTTCAGATTAGGGCCCCAGGTCGTCCTCAGCCATTTCGAAGAAAATATGCACGCGAAACGAGGGCAGAAATACACATTCCGAATGGCGAAAGACGGAAAAACGACACCAGAGAACACACGTAAACACATGAACCGGGAGACACGCCAGGCCTGGCGCGGACGACGGAGAGACGGTCCCGGAGCCACCAAAAGTGTTTCGAGCGATTCCCGCGAGGGCGCGCCACGATCGTGGCCAAATGATGAAAAAGGTCAATTTCGTGAATTTTTCTTTCTCGTAGAGGGAGAGTGGATCCGTTCGAAAAATAAGTACAAAAACAGCTCGATAATTGCTTCCCAACTTCTGTATATATAAAAAAAAAAAACACCTTCGGGAATACGCTGGGACAATGCGCGCGTTTGCAAACTTGTCTTTTTTTTATTAATTTGTATTTTTTTCTTGCCTAAGCTAGGAGTTTGGCTACGCGCTCACAAGATTAATTATCCCTCTCTTTAATTTCCTGACTTCATTCTCTGTGCGTGGGAATGGACGCGAGTGTTATCACTTAAGTGCATCAGCGAGCACGTAGCTTCCACCGGACTGTCAGCTTAGGGTTACACGCATAGAAATCAACCCTCCCAGTTAATGTGTTCTGTCTGTGTGCGTACTGGTTTTTTTTTACTGCTTTTTTATTTTTTGGGATTCATGAAGTAGTGGTGTGAACCGGAAGCCCAGATAACAACAAGGAGAAAAAAGTGTGGTTCGACGAAGAACAGGGTTCGAAAGTTTGTGCTAACTTTGAGCCTTTAAACCTTCGGAGGAGTAAGGGAAGAATATGCTGATGATGGGGCACTTATGTTGAATTTGCGCGAGGCATTGCGAGTCCTTTCGACGCTCGGAAAACCTTACCGCTCTTCTCCAGCCGTGATATTTCAATCGACTTCACGTCGCAACCCTTGATTTGGACGGTCACCATGCTGTTCTGAAAAAAGTCGACTTTGTTTACCATGTCCAGTTAGATCAACGTGATCCTCGTAGGATTCATAATTGAAAACATATACTTTTTTTTTCTCTATTAACCACCACAAAGTGGAAGCGTCCGCTCTTTGCGGCAGCATCGTTTCGTCTTAGATAATATCAAAATATTCAAATAATTTATAAGACTGTTTTACATGTTATATGCGTTTAAACCTGAAATAAAGAGGCTACTAAGTTTCACATGTCAAAACGTCCGACGAGTAAAGATGTCGGATGACATCCTTTGTACAGGGTGTCACAAAAGAAATTTCACACGGTCTTTTTTACCGCAAAAATAAACTAGCCATCGCCGAACGCTCATTCTCCGCCCAAAGGTAGAGCTAGAGGTCTCAACCAGATGCCAAAGTTTCAGCCCGATCCGATTACTTAATCAAAAGTTATAAGTGATTTTCTGAAAATTTCAATGAGCAAATGGAGCCCATTTTTGCCCGTTTTCGATTCCTGGTGCCATAGAGCCCTATGTGTTTGAAAACTCCGTCGGCCGCCATTTTCCCATTGAAAGTTTCAGAAAATCACTTATAACTTTTGATTGAGTTATCGGATCGGGTTGAAACTGTGGCATCTGGTTGTGACCTGTAGCACTACCTTTGGGCGGAGAATAAGCGTTCGGCGAAGCCTGGTTTATTCTTGCGGTAAAAAAACCGTGTAAATTTTCTTTTGTGACAACCTGTACATCATTACTTTCATAACATCGTCATACCCTGTAGTTTATTCTTGCCCAATTCCTATGTTTTTTGCACATTACGGTTGGCATGGCGACACGCACGACTGCACTCTCGAATTGAAATATATCTCAATTCAAGAGTGCAGATCGTACCTGCTCTGAGCTTAAATATAAGCTCAGAGCAGGTACGAAGAACTTGAAATCATGCAAATATCACTAAGATCCTGTTTTTCAACCCTGCACTCATTTACTCTCACGAAGCACATGTGTAAGCCTTTGCTGCAACTGTGTAAAAGTTATATGGATTTGATGAACACCATAACATGATTTTTCTCAAAGAATATTGAAAGGGAAGACTTGGACGCGGAAGCGTCGCAGACTTCCGTGCAATAAAATAGCTTCTGTAACTTGCTTCCCGTCTCAAACTGGTACCAATGATGAGAAGTGATTGTAGAGCGCAGCTTTTAGGGCGCCCAAAAATACGAGAGCTATACAAAGAGGACGGACAGGACAAACATCTTTCGTGCCCGTTTGCGCGTTTCCCGGAGTCGGCGTAACCGTGCTGAATTTAGCCTGGATATTTACATCACGTGACCTCAACGCCAATTCAGTTTACACGCTACATTTAGCGGGAAAAATGACGTCACATGACTTGGTGTCACGTCGCCAATGAACAAGATCAGTTTCCCGCTAGATGTAGCGAGAAAATTGACGCCACGTGACCTCAACAGCAATCCAGTTTCTCGCTAAATTGAGCGGGAAACGTCACGTGACCTGAACGCCGATTCAGTTCACCCCCCCCCTCCCCATATTTGGTGGCGAAAATGACATCACATGACTTGGTGTCACATAAACTATGAACAAATCGAGTTTCTCAGCTAGATTTAGCGGGAAAGTGATGCCACGTGACCTCAAGAGCAATTAAGTTACACGCTAAATTTGGTAGGAAAATTTACGTCACGTTACCTGAACACCAATTTAGTATGCTTGCTAAATTTAGCGGGAAAACTGACGTCACGTGACGCAACACCACTTCAGTTTTCTCGCTAAATTTAGCGGGAAAAATTGACGTCGCGTGACCTCAACAGCAACTCAATTCCCCGTTAAATTAAGCGGTGAATTGAATTGCTGTTGAGGTCAATTGGCGTTAATTTTTCAGTAACATTTAGCAGGGGAACTGTGGAAGGAAGGAAGGGTATGAAGGAGGAGGAGCAGAGGGAAGGGAGGTGGACGAATATAGGAGGGTACGCATGAGGAGAAGAGGAGGGTGCGGAGGAGGAGGGAAAGGTACGGAAAAGGAGTAGGAGAAGGAAAGTGGAGTATGGAAGGTGGAGGAAGAGGGGAAAGGAGAAAGAGTAGGGGAGAAGGACGGGAGGGAGGAGAGAAGGAGGTGGAGGAAAGAAGGTGGAAGGGAGGATGAGGATGAGAGAAGTAGAAGGGGAGGATGAGAGTGGAAAAAAAGGGGAGGACGAAGAGCAGAGCATGAGGGGACCAGGAGAGGAGAAGACGTACGAAGGAGGAGGGGCATACCCTCCCCTCCATACTACCCCCTACTCCTCAAGAGCTGCCCTCTTATTTTGCATTACAAATAAAAATAATAATAATAAATTGTTTATTGAGCAATTCTTGTACATAATATTGATCGAAGGCCCGCCTAAGCGCGCGAGCGCTTGTGTGCGGGACCGTGGCAACCCAACAGAGTGCTCAAAATAATTAAAACAATGGTGACACAAACATTCTTGCCAAGAACAGGTTATACAATATTAACACAGGCAAATTGGACAAAAAAAGAAGGAACAGTATGTATACACCTAAACATGACGGGAGCACCACTCCTTTAATTTCTGTTTCGCGTCTTTCAGAGACGGCAGGTCGTACAATTCTTCCGGAAGTCTATTGAAGTAGAATGGAATATAATATTTTCTTAAACGCTTCCCGTAATTAGTGTATACCATAGGAATGGAAAAGGTTTCAGAATGTCTTAGATGTTTTTGTCTGTTGACTCTATACTTGAAATCGTTGATATAATAATACTTCATTAAAATTACATATTCCCTTAATTCCTCTACCTGCAATATTTGTAGAGAAGACAATTTCTCACCCCTATCAAGAGCTTCAAATTTTGAGCCATAGGCAATACTATCTGCGATTCTATATATTAGTCTATTTAATTTTTTCTTCCGGTGGGCAGAACAGGTTCCATACACAGTGATTCCGTAACGTAAGAGAGAGACTCCCAGAGCTTCGTACACTCTTTTCCTAAGTGAAATATTATAGAGATTTCTTAGTTTGTACATATACGCTAAGACCATTCGTAGGCGCTTTACTAGATTTTCGACGTGTGCACTCCATGTTAGGCATTCATCAAAGGTTATTCCTAAATAAGTTGTTTCGGTCGCATACACGAGTGGGGAGCAGTCACAGGATTTACAGTCGGTAGAATGCAAATAGACAGGACGTATAAGGTTCACTCTTTTTTGATGTGTCCGGAAGCACATTAAGTTGGTCTTGGTTTTGTTCACAAATATGTAATTCCAGGAGAACCAGTCTACTAATTTGTTTATATCACTTTGGAGAATGGAAACTGCATCTTCGTAATTTTTATGGGCCAATACAATTGCAGTGTCGTCCGCATATTGGTATAACTGAGAATTCAGAGACAATTTATCTAAGTCATTTATATAAATGTTAAATAGCAGAGGACCTAAGATAGACCCCTGCGGTACGCCGGAAGTAACGGACAAGGGTTCACTTACGCTACCTCCTATCCGTACACGTTGCGTACGGTTATGAAAGTAATTTTCAAAAAACTGAAGAAAAGGTCCTCTGAAGCCCATATTTGTTAATTTATCTAATAACAACCCGTGATCAATTGTATCGAACGCTTTTCTTAGGTCGAGAAAAAGAGCTAGGACTACGTGATTATTTTCTATTTTCTCATGAATGTAGTCAGTAAAATCCTCCAACAAGAGAGTTGTACTTTTGTGCTGTCTAAAGCCATACTGGCAGCTATTTAATAAAGAAAATTTTTCGCAAAATGATCGCATAATTTTGGACACAAACTTTTCCATAATCTGGGATACAACTGATAAAATTGCTATTGGTCTGTAGTTTGATACCAACTTTTGATTTCCTTTTTTGTATATTGGACGGACTAACGCCACCTTCAGCATATCTGGTATTCTGCCAGTTTCAATAATTCCATTTAATATGGCAAGCAAGATATTTTTTAGTTTATCAAAATTATGGTATATATCTCTTATTCTAATCCGATCATATCCCTCTGGCTTCGTGAGTGGCATTCTTTTTAATATGTCACTCAGGTCTTGCTCTGTCATGGACGGCAAATAGGCTGAGTTTGGGGAACTAGTGAAGCTGTCGGGGGCTTCCACGGTTTCTTGCGCTTCACTCCGCAAATCTTGTATTTCTTTCACGAAGCTGCGATTAAATTGATTACTCAGGGTGCCAAAGTCAGTTCCACCGAATCGTTTGCGTATGACGTCATCCACGCTTTTTTTGTTGTTTTCCCTATTATCTTATTTACTACATCCCACGTTTTTTTCACGTTCCCCTTTGACCGATGGAACTCGATATTGTGGTAGTTCCTCTTCGCTAAGCGTACCTTCGCAGTCACTTTGTTTCTCATTTCCCTGAATTCTCTTCGTAATTGAATGTCGTTCGGGTGTTGTTTGCATCGGTTCCATAATTTATCTTTTGCGTAGCACAGTTCTAAAATGTCTTTATTTATCCAGTTATTTTCTTGTCTTCGTTGTTTTAACCTTACATTTCTCTTAGAATCACTGTATATGCGGCTGAATCTATCCACCATCAGTTCGTAAATTGCAGCATGGTCTTCTCCCAGTAAAGAGTCCCAGTTATATTGACAAATAAGTCGGTCTATTATTTTGGAATCTAGGACACATCTGAAACCATCTCCATCACTATTTTCCGTGGAAGAATTGGCACTTAAAACTTTTATGGTTATAAAGTAATGATCCGCGACTTTATTTTTAATAACACCGGATATTGTTAACATATCACTGATTCGAATGACCGCGTGATCTATGCAGGTTCTAGTTACTTTGTCACCTAGATACTCTTCTCTGGTGTAATCACGGATTAAGTTCTGTAAACCGTAGCCTGACAATATGTCTAGATAATCTCCAACCCCAGACTTGCTTTGGTTCATAACATCAATGTTCATATCTCCAATGATGATTACACGGTCGTTGTTGTTGAACCTTCTTAGTAAACCTTCAAATTCATTGTAAAACAAATTTAAATCTGCACTGGGTGGTCTGTACAAAGCCATAACAAGAAAATAATGGTCATTTTTGCTTACAGAAATAACGATTATTTCAGCGTGATCTAGAGATGCTGCAAACTGCTCAGCTATCCAATCATTTTTTGTATAAAAAAGTACGCCTCCTCCTTTTCCCTTTTCTCTGCATAGTGACACAGAGTGAAAACCAGGTAATTGATAATCACATTCCTCCACCGATTTTATGTGCGTTTCTGTTATAACTAACACATCAAGACTACTTAATCTTCTTTCTAGGTACACATTAAGTTGTTCCCAGTTTTTTCTGATGCTCCTTACGTTAATGTGTATTATATTTAGTACTTCCCTTGTTTTTCCCTCGTCCATTACCTGACTCGCATACTCGTCCCAATGAGCAAAACTATCAAAAGAATTTATTTCATTGATGGAGCTATCCATTTACCTCAGTTTGTATAAATCGGTTTCGTTTTCAATCCGGATCACTGCAGCGCCCTCTCTCTGTCTAGCGAAAACATGTCCATTCTTCACCCAGACATATCTGTAACCTTTATTTTTGGCCGTATTTTTTGTCGTCCAGAGAAGGCTCTTCGTAGTTGTTGTTAAGTTCTCGTTTACATAAATTCCCTCCTCACTTAGAGCAACCCGTTTTTTGATCCAAAGGTCCCGAAAGTTCCTCTCCGTGAACCTGACTAATATCGGAGCTACTCGTCCTTCTCTCACCCTTAGTCTGTGGGCTGCCTCTACAGAATGCTCCGATATTGTCGGAAGTCCAAGTCTTTCTGAGAGGTTCTTGACTAAGTCCAAAACATTCTCGTCCCCCGACTGTCTCACGCCGTGTATTTCAATGTTCTTACGCCTAGAGTACTGCTCATTTTTGTTAATGGCTGCCTTTAAGTTCGTGATCTCACACGCTTGGTCCGCGACAGTGGCTTCCAGGCTAGTGGTTTTGGCGGCTAGCTCATTAATCGTCTTTTCCAGGTTTTCAGATTTTTTTAGCAGTTCTTCGTACTTTTCCAACGTCGTTTCTAGTTTCGTGACCTTGTCCAAAACACTCGTTAGCTTCCTGCTCATCTCAGCAATTTCGGCTACCACTCCCACTGAGTCACGGTCCTCCGGAGATGGAGGTGTAGGGGACGTTACAATCCCTGTCCCTCCCGACTGTCTCTCCTCATGAACCTTGCATGTAGAGCACACCCAGGATTGGTACGCTTCAGATGTCATGCTTTTTAATGCAGTCTTATTCACCCCCGAGCACTTGCCTACATGATACCGGTGCTCGCATGCAAAGCATTTTAGGTTTACGGTGTCCTTTGACAGCAGTTTGAAGCAGGAAATACATTCGTTCATGTCGGTGGTCAAAGCAGAAAAATACAGACAGAAGCAGTGTCCAGCGGTAGTGCTATACAACCAGCGCTTGCGGTGAGAGAAAAAATAAATGACGAAAACGAACTCACCCAGAAGCAAAACGCAGTGTTACATAGCGTGCGGAGCACACCGCTGGACTACACTGTTGCTGGGCGATCGTTGTTTTTGTAGCCTTCCCGCGAAGACCAGGCTGTGGATGCGCATGCGCCGCCCCTCTGATGATGATGTCCTCTGCCCTTGCCTTGCAGATGACTCAGCAGCAGCGCGACAGCGTATCTCTCCTTGCTGGCACGGTTGACCAGAAGCAAAACGCAGTGTTACATAGCGTGCGGAGCACACCGCTGGACTGCAAACTGTCGCTGGGCGATCGTTGCTTTTGTAGCCTTCCCGCGAAGACCAGGCTGTGGATGCGCACGCGCCGCCGATGCCGCCCCTCTTGATGATGATGTTCTCTGCCCTTGCCTTGCAGATGACTCAGCAGCAGCGCGACAGCGTATCTCTCCTTGCTGGCACGGTTGACCAGAAGCAAAACGCAGTGTTACATAGCGTGCGGAGCACACCGCTGGACTGCAAACTGTCGCTGGGCGATCGTTGCTTTTGTAGCCTTCCCGCGAAGACCAGGCTGTGGATGCGCAGCGCTGCCGATGCCGCCCCTCTTGATGATGATGTCCTCTGCCCTTGCCTTGCAGATGACTCAGCAGCAGCGCGACAGCGTATCTCTCCTTGCTGGCACGGTTGACCAGAAGCAAAACGCAGTGTTACATAGCGTGCGGAGCACACCGCTGGACTG
>JAZHYW010058588.1:0-10583 GCA_037355805.1 Ixodes ricinus
CTGGCTACGCTGCCTGGAACGGGTCTTCGACCGGTGTGCTTTCCGTCCTATCCCACCCCACTTTTGGGGACGCATTAGGCACGCTGGTCGGAGGCGCGCCTCCAGGCTTGGTAGCCTCGGCCGAGAGCCGGTATCGCGTTGCCATTGGTGTCCTGAGCACCGACGTTGTATGCCCTCTCTGCGGTGAGCTGCAGCAGCAACCAAGACTGTGCGCTGAATGAGCGCTGCGTGGAGAGCAGGTGCCACGTGCAGTGCCACAGGGATCGCGAATGCTTCGACTGGGAGATCTGCGAGCACAACTTCTGCAAGGGTGAGCTGCTTGAACCGGCACGCGGACGACTTGTTTTCGGACCCTTTAACTTGAGTCATTCGAGCTTCCATCTGGACAAGTATCTGCAGCAAACTCCTGTTACTGCATAAGTGTTGAAATGCAGCTATAGTAACTATCCCGTCTACTAACTTGTCAAGTACTACTATATGTAGATTCTGTGCTTGAAGCCTGGGTTGGAACAGAGCTTGCGAGTTAAGCACTCTCTCAATTTATGATCCAGTTGGCTGCCGTGCCGACACGGACTGTCCGGCCGACCAATCGTGCATCAAGAACCATTGCCTAGGTGGGTTCCTCTACTCTCTGTTGTTTGATTTTTATTTTCTGTGCCGGCATTCAAGTGCAGCTAATCTCAGATGCGCGCTTTTGGCCATCGCAGACCCCTGTGCGAGCCCCACTGCCTGTGGAACCAATGCCATCTGTTCAGTGCGCAACCACAGGGAAATTTGCACGTGTCCTCCAGGACTCATTGGAGATGCGCACTTGGAATGTGTTAGAGGTGGGAGGAGCTTTTCTGCACTTGTTCCTTCAAAAGTTTACTTTGGTGCATGTTACTAGCTTAGCTGGAACATGGTCTAGAAGGTCCAATTTTAACTGTTTGCTCACTTTGAACGATAATTGCAGGGTAAATAATGCCCAATTTTATAGGACCCCACTAAAGGATTCAGCATTACAGGGTGATTTGTGAGGTATCATATGAAACAACCTGGTCTATAAAAATGCCTGTTAAAAATTTATTCTATTAAAGCATAAAGGTAATAAAGTAGACTCTCATTGATTCAAACTCCAGGAAGTCACAAGTTTTGTAAAAAATTCATCTAAATATGATGCAGGATAAAATGACTTGCCATATGAATGGCTACACATACAAAGCAGATATTTGATGATTTTCTCTACATAGGCCTACTGATCATAAGCGGGTATGCCACACACAAAACATTTGTTAAATTTATGACGTAAGTTTATTTATCTATAAAAAATGTTGTTTATTGTGGACTGCTTACGCAGCACGTGACAACTCAAAACGAAATTAAGTTAGTTCATCAGGCCAAGTTGTCTAATGTGGACTGTTAGGAAAGGGACACATGAACAATGAAAACAGGCACCATGCGGCAGTTTTTATAGCAACTTCTGTGAACGCTGTGACGTGGACCTATGCCACGCCGCCGCTTCACAGTGTCCGTGCAACTTGTTTGGGAATTTTCCGCGTGGTGGCCGCTTCCATAGCTCATGTTTATCCTGCTTGAGCATAGTTGAGTGCACGTCCCACGGAGCACCGGTGCTCCGTGAGAAGCGCATTCAACGGGGCCACCAGAACAAAAAGTGTGAATTGCACGAAAACGCTGTTCGAATTAAGCAGCTAATGAATACATTAAAAACATAGCAGGACAACCAAAATTTTGAAATTTGATTGAATTAATCAGAGGTATGAAATATCCGAGTTTGAATTATCGTGACTGTACTGCATAATGCTTGTGCTGCATTATGAGCTAAAAAGGAAATGGGTTTGATAAGTTGTGGGAGTCAGGGCAATCAAATGCTCACACTAACATTGTTGGGGTATTGGCATTCGCATTACGCATCCAAAATTGAACTGGTTCTACCTTTTTTCAATATTTTAGCTTTGGCATTACTTTATGCTGAGTTTTGTCTGCTTCTTTGTATGATATACCAGACTGAAAGGTCCTCAATAAATTGTGTAAAAATTTTATATCCTATTTACCTAGCGAAGTAATGTTTAATGTTTATTGAATTTGTGGTTTTCAGAATCAAAGGATTGCCATGCAAATGACGAGTGTGGCCTTGGAGGCCATTGTGAAGCAACCATTTGCAGAGGTGCGTCTATCAGTATAAATTTGGAGAAGTTTGCACCTTTGTTGTACTTCGAAGCTAAACTTTTACAATCCCTCTGTATCTTTTTATTTTAGTTGCATGTAGTAGTGACAATGAATGCTACAACAACGAGCGGTGCGTCGAGGAGAGGTGTAGCTGTGAGTGCCTCGTTTTTTTACTTTTATTCTGTGAAAGGTGGTGGGAATTGAAGTTCATTTAATTTCATTTGTACTTCACAGTGATTTGTACATACGGACGCTCTCTGCCCAAGAAATCACATCTGCGAGAGAGGACTGTGTCTGCGTAAGCATTGTTAAATTTCCTCTTCACGTGGAGACTCTGTGTGCTGTGAATGTGGCTTATGGAGAACTTAATCTCCCAATCCAGCGGGTTGCCGGTCAGACCTTGACTGTCCCTCTACTGACACCTGCATCAACCGTCAGTGTATCAGTAAGTAACCGAGCTCTCTTTTTGTCTGGCACGTACGTTGTTCGATGTCATTCAGTTCCGGTAAAGTGTTTTGAAAGATGAGTTGGGTTTTTTTGTTTTGAACTCTGTGCATCAAGATTAATTGGGGGTAGAACTCTGTGCACTCACATTATGCTTGCATTGAATTCCTTTTCTTTTTTAAGCCAGCTGCACCAGCTTGAAGCTTTTGCACATGAATCAGTCTTTGTCTTACATATATCTTTAATTTTCTTTTTACAAATTCTTTACAGATTTTCAGAAAAAATTCTTTACAGAATATTTACTTAAGCTGTGAATAAGGCATAAACCCTTATTGAGGATTATTTATTTGTCACAACTTAGTACTTTACTCTTTAACGTGGTAAATGGCAACACCCTCTTTTGATGACAGTGCCGGTACTAAGGAGAAAGGGAGTGCACCTCGTGAGGGCCGCTGGGAAGAAAATAAATGCTGCTAAATAGCACTTCAATTTTGTAATCTTCATTCATTTTAGAAACACTGAGGCTCATAAATTAATTTTTGCTCTTGACTGAGGCGCTTAGTTGAGTTGTCAGGCTG
This sequence comes from Ixodes ricinus, assembly GCA_037355805.1. NCBI lineage: Eukaryota > Metazoa > Arthropoda > Arachnida > Ixodida > Ixodidae > Ixodes > Ixodes ricinus. The sequence continues at coordinate 3,189 of JAZHYW010058588.1, forward strand.
CAATGGGACCTATGGTTCCCACTGCTAGGTGAAAAGGTTTTCACTTTAATATTCTGTCTCGCTCGTAAAAGCTCTGCACGATCTGTCATTCCTTCTCGCGCGCCTGTCTAAACCCGGGAACCCGTTTCAGACCCGTGTGCCAGCCCGACCGCCTGCGGACCCAACGCCCAGTGCCAGCCGGTGAACCACCGTGCCTACTGCTCGTGCCGCTCCGGCTACACGGGAGACCCCCACGTGGAGTGCTCCAAGGTGGAGTGCGTCATAGACTCGGACTGCGGCGTGGGAAAGATCTGCCAGAACTACAGGTGCATAGGTGCGTGATCAATACTACCCCCTCTGAATGCATCTGGTGGTGAAAGGAAAGTCCTCCCGTTAACGGAGCGTAGAAGTTGCGTGAAAAACCTCACTTTCTGGAGTTGGTTGCCAGATCAGTTCTCTACAATTCTCATGCAGCCTGGTTTCATTTTTGAGAGGAAAAAAAATCGTAGACATTTTATGTGGACATTCGAGACTATATTCTAGGCCACTATCCAAAGTTAAAGCATTGAGCTTTACATTATCGCGCAGCTTCTGTTGTTTGTGTGAAATAATGATTTGCTACTCCAGATAAAGTGGTGCAATCCAATGACAAACATATAAAGGGGAGAAATTGAAAGCTCATGCTTACTAAGGTGTGCAGCAAAAATTGACACAGTCTGACGGTTGGAGCATAAAACGGAGAAATGGCAGTCGGAAGGCATGCTATTCGAGTTGCATTTAGAAGCACCATAGAAGGCAGTGAGCCAGTGATCAACAAAGGGTGTCTGGATCAAATATTCCCTCGCTCCTAACTCGTTACAGTAGCTATAGTGCTTTATTATTACTTGGCATACGTTTGTTCGTGCCCCATAGGTGTTTTGACTGGTCTTGCTCATAATTGTGATTGCAGAGGGATGTCGCTCGGACGCCAGCTGCCCAGACGACAAGTCGTGCATCAGTCGTCAGTGCCAGAACCCTTGTCAGTTTGTCGGGGCCTGCGGCCTGAACGCCGACTGCAAAACGCTCGACCACCGGCTCACCTGCACTTGTCCGCCACAGACATTGGGTGACCCTTACTCCGAGGTGCCTCAGGGGTGAGTGACCCTTGCTCCACCTGGTCTCTATGAACGAGAGCCCCCCTTTCATTGGGTGCCGGGAGAGACAATCCTGGGGGGTCATCTACATTTATCTGCCACAGTGGACACTCTGAGATTAACTGTTATTGCAACATTGATGGGTTTTCTATTATTATCCCATGATCACCATTCAGCAATGTGACCCAACTTGCACAGCATGCTGATAGTACTGTGTATGTGCTTGTGCACCATACACTATTGTAAAAGGTTTGGATAAATGTTTTCAGGTAAGAAAGCCTAGCTAACCTAGGCATGCTGTCTTTTCGGTTATACTCCCAATGCCCATTGGTACCTTCTCTTCTATATACTAGCTTCACAAACTATTTTCTCTTGCCCCAAATATTGCTTACAGATCCTGATATCTGCAGCAGGGAACTTGACTGCGGTTCTGAAAGGTCATGCGACAATGGACGCTGCATAAGTAAGGGAGAAACATTTAATTGTCATTTTCTACTTTTTGAGCATCATTTGTACACAGTTCGTGTGTCTGATACCTCAATCTTGGCATGATGGCCCTTTCATGTTTTTCTGTTTTTTCCACAGCTAAAGTGGAGTGCACAACTGACGATCAATGTTCCCTTGGCAAAGTCTGCGAAACAAACCGTTGCTTTGGTAAGCGTGGCTTGATTTTATTTTTGTTTGTCCGAGTCATTATTATTGCTCCTTAGATTGAACAAAACTTAAAAGTATGATGGGTATTTGTAACTGGTTATTAATGGGAGCTTTTTACCTAACTATACTAATACAGAGTTCTGAGAATTATGCCGGTACTAAACATAGATTTAGCTACAGTCCCATTAGCTGGGATTGACTTTTGGTCGTAGTTACACCTTCACTCATTGTTGATAGTGCTCACGAGCTTAGATTCTTGTTTTTGATGTGTCCTCCTATCGTGTTTCCTTTAGACGGTTGTCGTGGAGACCAGAACTGCCCCATCAACCAGGGTTGTTACCAGGGCCAGTGCAAGAACCCGTGCACCATCCGCGGTGCCTGTGGGGTCCACGCTGACTGCACGCCAGAGCACCACCGCCCACACTGCTTCTGCCCCGCCGGCTTCAATGGGAACCCGCAGTTTGAGTGCAAGAAGAGTAAGTGACAGACACAGACACGCCCTCCATTTGGTTACTCAAAGCCGTTCAGTGTTCAACAGTTTGTACGCATTTTGTCTGTCTATACCAGTGGTTCTCAACCACTGATGTTTCGAGGATCCTTTTTCGAACGACAGAAGTGATGGGGGATCCCACCCACCAGGAGGGAGGGGAGGTTTTTGGACAATTAAAATTACAGAGGGGTAAACGGAGGATACTAAATGCATGCAAACTCACTGAGTGCACATGGTTTGGTCTATTTTGTTGTACAGCGAGGTATGCTTTCTTGAGAATGTACTTAACTCGTTCGACTTTCAGACCCAGACTGTGTTGCGAACGAAGAGTGTTTGCCTGGATACATATGCGTTCATGGCCAATGCACACGTAAGTTTGATTTGCCTTTTTACGTTTGCTTTTAAAAAGTCAAGAGCCTGGAGGATTGTTGTTTCATGTTGTGCTTCTTACCACGTTTTGCTTCAGCGGGTGACTTCTGTGCCTCCGACAACGATTGCAACCGGGGGGAGATTTGTGACAACACCAGATGTATTGGTAAGGATATTTCTTTGCTTACCCCATTTACAGGTGTGCCTTTCAGGAGAACTAAGTTGACTGATCCTAACAACCTCTCACAATATTTAAAGCCCTTGTTTGAAGATGTTGTTTTCCCAAGGTGCATTGAAACCCACTAAAACTTCCAGCCACTTTTTTCTGGTTCTTGTTTTCTAACAGGAGCATTTTATGGCAGAAGGGAAAAAGAGATACTGAAGGAATAATCTTACAGTATCCCTCTTCCCACAAGCAACCTCAAAACAATAGATGTTATTTTTTTATCTTTCCTGAAATTCAGCCCTGTGTTTTTTGTTTTTTTTTAATAATTTGTTTTAATGCGAGCTTTATTCTTGAAATAGTCTATGAACGAAGGATTGGAACATGGAACAATGAAAGGAAAAATAAAAAAGCCCATTTTCAATCCTTTTTTTTTTTTAAGCTTTTAGGCGCTTGTTTTCGGCTTGAGCAGCATTGCCGTCGCCTTCATCGTTGGCGTAACCGCACGCGTTGCATTATTGAAAAATTTCCCCGCTAAGTTTAGATAAAAATTTTTTCCCTAAATATGGTGGGAAAATTTTTCCGCTAAATTTAGCAAAAAAATTTCTCGCTAAATTTAGCAAAAAAATTTCCCGCTAGCGGAAAGATTTTTCTTCTTAATTTAGTGCAAAAATTTTTCTTGCTAAATTTAGTGGAAAAATTTCCCCGCTAAATGGGAGGGGAGCAGGAGAGGTGGAGGGGAGGGTACGGAGGGGGAGGAAGGGCGTACCCTCCCCTCCTCCTCCTCAAGAGCTGCACTCTAATCCGGCATTACAGAGAATTGTAAATGTCTTTTATTTTTTAGTTTTCTTCAAATTTTTATATTTAAACACCTAAACATTGCCTAAACACCCTTTTTCTTTTGCACAAATTATTGTCTGTTGGGTTGTGGGTACGACAGTAATACCTCGTTAACTCGAAGGCATAAAAACTGTGAAAAAATTCGAGATAACCGAAATTTCGAGATAAGCAAAGTACCGGAATTAGTTTACCTCTGATCGCGCGATGTTCTAAATAAAAATTCGAACAATCGCGGCAACATCAACTTCTCTGATGAGAGCAACTTTGCTCTCAAGCGTCAGTGATTTGCACTGTTTGGGCTCCGCCATCTTCACGGTCAATCGAGTCACGCGCCAACAACATCAGAGAATTCACAACCGATGACCGAATTGAACACTTCACCCTTGCTCGTGTGGCGCCGCAAAATGATCGAAACACCCGTAAAAAGATGACGGACAAGCAACAAAGAGCAGCAACACTCGAAACGAACGAGACACCTCTGAAAAACACGAGACTCACGACGACCGGACGACCAGACCGGGAAGGGGAACGGAAGGACCCAGGAGCAAAGAGAAAACCAAAGACAGAGCGGAACAAAACGCTCAAGAGAAAGGGGGCACCGAACGCCAGGCATCCCGGCTTGCGAGCGATTAGCTTGTCCAAATGGAAATCGTAAAAAACAAAACAAACAACCAAAAAATTAAGAAAAAAAAGTAAACAACGTTTTTGAGTCGCTACATCTCTCCGGGTCTCCATACACCGCACCCGTGGTAATTTTTTTAATAGTTTTCTAGCGCTTTCGCGTTTTTTTCTCTCATGCGCGTTTTTCTGTCTTTTTTTCTTTTTTTGCGTGCCGCACACCTTTTTTTTTTTTTTTTTGCGGCAGTTTTTGTTGTTTATTGTGTTTTTCTTTTGCGATTTTCACTGACGAGTATTCGAGATATCCGAAGTCCGTCATGAAAACCTTTCGAGATAAGCAAGGACAAAATGCATTGTGCCTATGGGAGCTCATTCCGTTACAAGGAAATTTTACGACTCAACCACTATTTCGAGATAGCCGTGTTCGAGTTAACGAGGTATTACTGTAAATCGACATTGTACAAGTTCCCTCCAACGAACAAATAAGAAAATACATGGGCTGTCAAAAACCCATTCTCCAGTGCAACTGTGGGGCAGGCAGTTAGAAAAGGGCAGCACATCTCAAGTAGCTTGTGCCCACTGGAAGCATGATGGGAGTACCCGGCCACTTTCTCACCCGCCACGTTGGTACGCAGCTGGGTGCCGCACGCACAGCGACTGCGACTTCTTCCTGGAGTGCCACGACCGCATCTGCCAGGACCCCTGCCGCTCAGGCGTCTGCGGGAGCCAACGCACACTGCCAGGCCATCAGCCACACTGCCGAGTGCCGCTGCCCTCCCAACTTCCAGGGAGACCCCAAGGTTCACTGCCGAGAAGGTGAGCGAGTTTCTTCTTTTGCCCTCCTCGTGCGTCAACAAAGTATTGCTAGCTTTGGCACGAAACTTCAAGAATACTCTTGGGAGGCTCTGCGATTTATAGGAAAGTGCACACCACAAACTGCCTTTTTGGAAGTTCTGCTTACGAAGCCACCAGGTTGGCAGGACTGGCTTATTTAATTGTGTTTTTATCGAATTTTTTGTACCTGCCTGATGGAAGCGGTGTTGAAAGATGACAGATAGCATTGCTAGGGTGTGCAAGTGACAGAGAGGCAACATTTGTGTTGGTTTTTGATATTGGGCTGCACAAGTGTACTTTGTAAGGGGTCTTTAAGTCTCCCAAAATACATAGACAGTACTAATGCGAATCTATCGAGCCCTGACTTTTTATTCATATTACTACTGTTCACTTTTTTTGGCTAGACAGTCTGCCTTACTTTGCTTGTTCAGTGATTCAACCTGTTTTTTTTTACCAGACCATAGAGATGACGGCTTGCTTCAAAGAAGGCACCCACTCTCTCTTTTGTTGACAAACTTGTCATCCAGCTGCTGTTTCACTTGGCTCGGCTCCCAACATTCCTGACATTGAGCCTTTCTAATCTCCGCAGTTTCGAGTCGAATGCCACACCGATTCTGACTGTGGACTGGAGAAGATCTGCATCAGCAGCCGCTGCATCGGTACGTAGACTACCTCTTCCAGTCGTTGTTGAAATGAGGAACTTTTGACGGCGAGGAAAGGAAATGGGCCTTTTTAGCTTCACAAGAATAGAGACTAGAGAAGCTAGGCAAAACTACTATGTAAACTTCTATGCCTTACCACGATTGTGGTGGTCTTCCCTTATTCTTTCTCATGTCCTCAGCCCTGTACTACATCATGGAAACCTTTTTTCCACAATTTCGCGGGATCTACGAGCATTTGTCCCTGACTTTAGGAGAGCCAGCGAGGTCCACGAGTGTTCATGAAGCGGGAGCACTATACTTTATCTTCCGCTTTGCTGCTGGAAAATGTCTCGCTGTATGTATAAGCTCAAACGTGAATGCACCTCATTTGAACTACAACGGTAATTCTCTGAATGTGTGGGCTCAAACGTGAATGCACCTCGTACAAATTACTGTAGTGATTTTGACACATACAAAAATGTGCGAAAAGCTGAGGCAGATATAGAACAGATGGTGGGAGCTCCCTAAATTCCCACACCTTTAGATGAACTGTGTCTCATTGAGAAAGTGAAGCTTTGGTCCAACCGAAAGAATCTCGGAATGTAACGATTAGGAAATCCAAAAGACCGATGGTTGCGCAACATCATTTCCTACTTTGACGCACATTTCTCGTGGTTGTTATTTCTCTTCCCATTTTTTGCTCCAATATTTTGTTTGCTTTCTCCTGTCGGCAAACACGTCGATCATTGTAACAATGTCGTCTCCGGTCGTCCAGTGGGCTGCAGGGTGGACGAACACTGCCCGTACGACAAGGCGTGCGCGGAGGGCAGTTGCCGCAACCCGTGCTCTCTGCGGGGCAGCTGCGGGGTTAACGCCCTGTGCCGCCCTCACGACCACCGGGCCACGTGCACGTGTCCCCGGGACAAGATCGGCGACCCCAAGGTACGCTGCACGACGCCCTCCACCGAGGTGGTCACCACCGAGTGCAGCACCGACGAGCCCTGCCCGGCCGGATTCATCTGCCGCCACAGCGTCTGCATCGGTGAGTGCTGTTGGAACCGTGGGGCGAGGTAACAATATACCAGTAGCGATAGGCCAAAAGTGGTAGTATGCCACTGGTGGCAGACCAGTAGCAGTAGCCATTAGCATTATGCCTGCAGCGATAGATCAATAGTGATAGGCCATTAGTGATAAGACAGTAGCAATAAGCCAACAGTGATAGTCTTTTAATGATATGCCACTAGCGATTGGCCAGTAGCAATGGGCCAGTAGCGACAGGCCAATAGTGATAAGTCAACAGTTGTAGGCCATTAACGATTGGCCATTCAACCCAAGTTTGGGTCAGCACGAATTAACTAAAGCGACTGCGTGCAAAATGTCATAGTCTTTAAGTGCATTTTCATTGGTGCTGTAAATGATTAACTAGAGCTTAATAAATTAAAACAGATGCTGGTTATGCGTAGAACATTTGGAGCCGACTGGTAATACTGCAGAAGTTTGGCCAAACTCTCGTTTCAAGATTTGATTCATGCACATTTTATGGGGAAATGCGTAAAAAATATATATAAATAAATTTCTATCTCAAAGGTATTTTTTATTTATCTTTTTTTTTTAAAAGAAAACAGCTTTGTTTTTTTCCAAAAGTTATCTCTTTTTATTATACTAATTCCCAAC
>JAZHYW010058595.1:0-35640 GCA_037355805.1 Ixodes ricinus
AAAAAATGTTTCTTCGCTCAAAAATTCATTTCTCGACACGCGTGTCCCAACCAAACTGTTACAAAAAAAAAACACACACACAAAAAAATCATTTTCTTATTTTTTGGGTGTGTTTCTTTAAGAACGGGTTCGTGAGAACCGATTTCTCCTCTTCTCACGACGTTCTTAACTTACGAACTTCTTAGCTAAGTTGTCGTAACCTAAGAAGCTCTTCGTGAATCTGGCCTTTGATTCTCACCAAAGATCGCTTTAGTACGTTCTATCTCGCCAAAAATGATGTCCCTAGAAAAGGTAAACAATGCAGCAGCATCGGTCGTCCCGGGAAAGCGTGTTCTTGTTTGGAAGGGAAAAATCAGAGACGTTCTTCGTTAATAATTAATATTAAACAGCGCACAAAACGTCGGCGGAAGAGAAAAGGTCAGTAGAACGAAAGAGCGCTGACTCCCAACTGATTTAATTAGACAGAAGAGAAAAGGAAGAAAAAGAAGCCACGAAAATTGAACCCCCGTGAAGACAAGGTACAAGGAAAAGAAAATGAAGAAAATATGTACAAACTAGATCGATAGATTAAAGAAAAAGAAGAAGAGAATATTTAAAAAATAGAAAGAAAATGAAAAAAGAATAGAACAATTAAAAAAATTAAATTGTTCTTCGGGCAAAAAAAACCCCCAAAAGAACAAGCCACAACAAAGCAGAAGAAGCATGCAAGTGCCTTCTTTACCTTCAAGTACGTGAAACCCGTTTAGAACGAACCCACGTACAGCGAATTATTGTCGATATCGAACTCACGAAAAATTTAAATAAAAATGCATGTAAAAAGTACTTTGTATAACGAACAACATATTGGCTATATCGAACTCTTCCCCCCGGGAAGGCTTCCAAAAACGCGCAAACATTCGTCTTCTAGCCTGTCCCTTTCCCCCACAAAAAAGTAGGAAAGAAAGAAAATTCCAAAAGCTCAAGTTGCGAACAAAATTGAGCGAAGAGAAGCGATTCAGAAGGGGAGAAAGCTAAAAAATACACTCTGCACGCACGCACAGAAAAAAAAAACTTTTCATCCCAAAACGGTTGCCCACGAAGAGAAGCGATTCAGAAGAAGAGATAAGCTAAAAAAACAAACTCTGCACGCATGCAAAAAAAAAAAAAATCTTTAGCGCGTTGTTACAAGGCGGAAGCGAAGAGATGAGAAAGAAAGAGAAGCTCTCGCCTTACAACGAACGCATCGTGGAAGTTCGTTGTAAATGGTTTTTGCTATATCGAATTACTTGCTATATCGAACTGATCGTAGCGTTTCCTGCTGTTCGTTATAAACGGGTTTGACTGTATACATTGAGGAGACTGAATTCGATCCTCTGGACTGGTGGTACTTGCGCCAGCACGAGTTCCCGAACCCCATCATTATAGCGCAGTTCGTGCACGCCATCCCAGCATCAAGTGCACCAATGAAGAGACACTTCTAATTAGCGGGTATTAATTTAAAAGAGGGGAACCAGTCTGAATCCGTCTGTTGACGATATTCTGCTGCTTCTACACAGCAACCTCGACAAGTGAAACGTTGCGTGTGTGTGCGTTTTGTTTTTCTCGACAGTTGGCACCGAGTTGGTTTTAAGTATATGGTTACCATTATCGAATAGGTGATATTTTCCCAGTGGTGTACTCGTTACTCTCCCATTTTTTTTTATTGTTTGGCCTAAACAAAAGGACACAATGTTATTAGTCTGTCCTTCGTCAATTTTCATTTTTATAAAATATGCGTCTGCTTGAAGTGGGGTTTATAAAGCAAAAAGCAAAATAAATATAAATGTTCTTCCTTTTGAGTCCGTTTTCTAGACAGTGTAAGTTTCACGGACTTCCAAAACGATCTCATAACTGCGATCATCTTTCGAGCGATGCGAAGTGTCTCTGGAAGGATCATCGCTTATTTTATAAATACGATGAAAGGACTTTCACCATATTGTGGCACGAAGATTTCTTTGTAAAAAGGTTAGCAGACGAGTAGCAAACAAGAAAAAACGTCTGCGAGGCGCCATCTAGCAGTTGCTGCGCCAATTACTTGAGTCCGCGTACTGTGTTATGCATTGGACAGGAGTATACTATACACGTCATCATTCGGCTAGAACTCGGATCCAATGGCACGTTTCATGCCTAAGAAATGCGACCGCCAGTGTTGCCTGATGATGTTTTGAAAAAGGGTTCATTATAGCCCAAAATCAGCTCAGGAACGATAGCAAAGCCCCGGGGGCCTCCAGGTTCGCTCGGCGCCGGTGAGGCGTGTACTCGCGTACACGGACCACGGTGTGGTTGCGCGGAAGTAAGGAGACTCGGCGTACAGGCGCCGCGTGTCCCGCTGCCGCCGAGACGAGCCAACCGTGACCACGCCGGCTTCATTGAAATGCGCGGCGATGCAGAGCATCCTCGCTTCATGACGTCATCGAGCAGTTCGGGACATTGTTTGTGCGCGTATCCGCAGAAGCAAATTGAGCGTGCAACCAGCGAGATGAAGCGTGCAGGCGACGGCGACCTGTATCTGGTCAGCTATCGCTTCTCGGCCAAGCGATATTCCATCGGAATATCGCTTGGCCGCTTACGTCAAAGAATGCTTCGTTGCAACTACGGTGCCTGGAACGCGTGTTTACCGCGTCCAAAACAGTGGTTCCTCGAGTTCCGCCCGAAGATGTCGTAGAAATGTCACGCTGTTGCCGGTCGCCCTCTTGAACGACAGCAGCGGTGGTGGCAGGCGCCTTCTGCTGCAGCACTCAGTCAATGGACTCTCTTCAAAAGTGCGGGACACCTTGTAACTGCTGCGCCAATTGAATATTCCAGTCCGCCATTGTTTGAGCACCTACACACTCTGAGCACTCATGGGACACGATGGCTGCGCCGGCGTTCGCCGCGGACTCAGATCCAATATCCCACGCTTCGTGCTCAAGAAATGGCAACCGCCAGTGTTGCTCGATTTTTTTAAGTGGATTTATTGAGTACGACAAACCAAACGCCTCCAAGGTTGCGAGAGAGCCACTCGCGTCTAATCTGCCCCGCACCCAGGGGCGGATGCAGGAATTTCCTGAGGGGGAGGTCAGGTGTTGGTCAGCGATACCATATGTTTAGGAACCCCCTCCCCTCTCCTTCGTTTTACGCCCTAAATTTTACACATTCAGAAATCAAGAGGGGGTCAGGACATCCGGACCCCCTCTAAATCCGCCCCTGCCCGCACCGGCCTTCAGTAAGTGGCGTAGCTAATCAAGCACTGCGGCCTCCTTATCTATGGAGATGTCGGACGAACCAACACCTGACGAAAACACCATTTTCCTGTCGTCACGAAAAGGGAGGAGCCCTGTCAGCGTCCCCGGTCCTTCCAGATTTGAGCAGTAGTTGTAAACCCGAGACTGGGGATACGGACAAGGGACAAAACACAGAACGACATCGGACGAAGTTGCAAACCTGAGACTGTGGATATGGACAGGCACGAACTGACACGGACGAAGTCTTCGTCCAGTGTCGTTCTGTGTTTTGTCCCTGGTCCGTATCTCCAGTCTCGGGTTTACAACTATGCTCAATTTACACCAGCTAGCCTGCACCCTCACCATTGCTTCATTCCAGATTTGGCGGCCACAAAAACGCAGATCTCTGACGTCACGCTGCTGCGGTGGCGCTGCTGTCGGCGGATGTGCACACGCTTCACCTCACGCGAATCTGGTTTCTGCGCGCGCGCAGTGCTCCCTGGCAAACGCCGGCTTGTTTGTAAACAACGCGTCGGCTTATACTTCTACGATCCTCGATGCATTGGCCAGTTGGATGGAGCGTTATTCTTTTTCTGGAAGCAGAGCCTCTGCTGCATTCTTATCTTCCAACCAGACTTTGTGATAATGTAGGTGGTTTCACAAAGTTTAATACTAACGACAACCAGAGTTTTCTTTTTAGTTTTTTTTTTCTGTTTGAAGACGTTTTTTTATTGGACTCGTTATTGCTGGCCTGGACCTCTCTGCATAGATACCACTAGAGAGGCACTAAAAAGAGCTCCGCCGAGAGAATCGACACTATTCCACGATTGTCTTGTGGCCGCTGCCATCTTGTACCTTGGCCAGAGATTGGTGATCGTTTTGCTCAGTCGTGGACAGTTTTAACATTTCGGGGAAGAAAGGGGGGGGGATAACTTTTTTTCTTTTTTTTAATGTCAAATATTGTAAACGTTTTGGATAACTGACAACAATGATTTTAAGTAATAAGGTGGTAGAAGTGTCTTACTCTGAAGCGCCTATTCAGTGGCTCTACGTCCCAAGAGCAATGATTTAGAATATCCGAACAAGCAAAGGGACAGCTAACAGTGCTGTTTGCGAGGTGCCTTGTGCAACTCTCCTTCTTTTCGAGTAGTGCAACGGTTTCATCCTGTTTGCTTTGCGTTCCGTGCAACTTACCGCCGAGCGGTGGCCGGTCCCGCCGGTGACATCACTTGTTTGGCAGCCGTCGTCCGACTCTTCCTGGAATTTGGGCCGCATTTATAGAAGCACTATCACGCACTCGGATCCTCTTTGGCCACGTTGCAAGAGTCGACAAAGACCAGCTGGGATTTTTTTAAAGGGCTGACGACCCAGCTTGCTTACGTCGCCTGGAGACAACTTGCGAGTTAACGTTCGGTCGTCTTCTGAAAATAGTTTACGCACGATTGGTTGGTGCCTCACACGATTGGTTGCGCTATAGAATTGTCCGTGCATCCACGACGTGTTCCCACATACTGGCAGAGCCAATGTAGTTTTTGCAGATCATTGCAATTGTCCCGGCGCAATATTTGGTCTCGGCGGTTACGATGTACCGGATGTCAGTATTGTATACGGTCTCAGAAATCAACTTTAATGGGCCTTATTCCGACCACGGCTCACGGTAGTAAAGTACGGTAGGAAACAATTTAGCCCCGGTATGAAACGTCTTAAGCGAAGTTTCCTCTATATATTTGAAAAGACTCCTGTATTAGCTAACCCGTCAGGTACTTTATGAGAAACTGACTGTCACACGCACCTAAATGCCTAATGAACCGCACAACTTTCTGTAACCATGCAGTCAAAGATACCGGATCACATGAGCTTTGGAAGAGGCAGAGGGGCACGTAGGCACGTGATATACTAGGTCCGCATCGCTGAACTGGCTCTGATGTCTCCTCACCTGAAACAGCATATAGTCAAACTGCTCAGACTGAGCCTTTCCTTGTCGAGCGTTTTTATTATTTATTTATTTATATTTTTTTTGGGGGGGGGGGGGGGGGGGGGGTCGGGGAGTGGAGTAGAGTAGGCTGCGAATGGTGAAGTTACTTCGTCAGAATCGCGTGCTGCATTGGCGTAAGGGAAGTGTAAAGCATTTGAGTGCCCTAGCTGCCTAGCTGCTGCCCGTTCTGAAAACAACACGGGCCTCGGTTACGCCGTCGAAACCGATACCTTCATTTTGTAATACCTTCATTCACGCATTAACGCAACAAGAGCCTGATAACGAAGTGAGCCCGTGATTCGCAGCTCTCTCTTGATATCGAGTTGCGGATGGCGGTGATACACGCGCTCAATAATCAGTTGGACGCCTGAGCTGTCCCCCTCCTCCGCTGCTGGCCAGAGTGATATAGCGCTCCTCTGCCAAAGTCGGGCGCTCGTGTTGCGACGTCAAAGGCTGGGGAACACCGCATGCGCGCGGCAGGTTGGGTCACGAGGCACGTGGCCGACGTTTGATAGACCCAACAGCTCAGTTACCACGTGTCAGGACTAGAGGAGCAGACAGATTAGACTAGTATTGTATATCTCACAAAACAACGACAAAAACATCATGGCATGGTGCTGAGGTTCGTAATGCCATGAACGCAGACGTTGGTGGTGGATCCTTTAATTAATCTAGCATACTTAACAATTTCTTAACGTGCACGACGAAATGGGACGCGAAAGCGGTTCATATATCGTAATGCGAATTGTTCATATTAACGGGACAAAAATTCATTATTTACCCAGTTCGTCCCAAAAATTGTATTTATATCGCGGTGTATCTCTATTATTCGGGCTCATAGTAAAGAGAGAAACATTTGGGGTGTGTGTATGCTTATACAGCCTAGAACTTAGTCTGCCTCAACGGGCGACATGTTTCCCAGCTGTATAGATGAGAAATTTAGCCAGTGCAGTACAACCCCATCCTGGGATCTTTAACGTGCATCGCACGTAGCGATACACGACCGTACGCCGGTACGCCGCTCATCCAGATCGAAACGGGCAGGGGTCCATGGGTATACTGCAGCGCGAGCTTTCGCTCCACGTACTCCGAGCTGGTGTGCGCTATAGCCCACTCGGCCACCGATCCCCTCATATTAACGAGACATGGCTACAATATGCGGTGCCTTCGCGCACCTGTCAAGACCGGTTATAACGAAGTCCACGGGAATAAGAAATCACTTCGCTATATCCGCAGTTTCTTATAACCGACTTCGAAATAACAAAATGCAAAAGGGAATGGGAAATCGTAATCGCTTCGCTGTAAGCGGTATAACTGACTTCGTTATAACCGGACTCGACAGTATTCGTAAAAGGTCTCGTGTTGTACCTTCGTGCACGAGGCGTTTCAATAAAACAACCGCTTAACTGCTGTTCCACCTTTGCTTCCAATAACGTTTTCTTCTTCGCAGATCCACTCGTTTTTCAGCAAGACTGCGTAACTTTGTACTTCAATGCCGTTTTGCAGCCCAAAGTTAGATGCGGATGTTAACTTCCACACACGCTTCACCGCGTGACATAGAGACCGCAAGCAGCATGCACCTACCTCTGTCGTCAGCCATGCGTGTACGAATATGCATCGTACCTCTGTGTGTGCGTGCGTGGCGCGTGCGTGCGGGCGCGTGTGCGCGCGCGCGTGTGTGTGTGTGCGTGCGTGTGTTTGTGCGCGCGTGTGTGTTCGTGTGCGTCTGTGTTTCTCGGGGTGCCGCTTGTATTTCTCGGAATGCTGCTCGCTTTCACGGCACTTTCGCGTCTTCGCCCCGTTTACGTCACTGTCTGCAAGATGCGCTCTCGCGGCTGAGAAAATATTAGCGACACGGAAACATCTCCTTGACACTTTTCCAAAAGAGACGATGGCACTGCAGGCCCACTTTGACGTCGGTCTGGCCCAGGGTGCGTATTCGGAAAACGGGGCACATCGTTATTTCCTCATCCGTCGTGGGCAGTCGGCGGTCGCAACGGGCCAATCTGAAATAGAAACAAATTGCGCTGGCCTAATTACCCTGTATACTCACGAAAACGTTTGAACAAGGCGTTCATTCGCTCGCACTCGTGGAAACTTTGCTGCCAGCGGTGCAAAACGGAAAACTGGGGCTGGGCCAACTTCCTAGAGATGCAGCGGACGCGAACTATAGTCCTCCATGATATCTAGGCCCTGCACACGGGACCTAGAGATTTTAATGAAGTGAGCTTAAATTGGCCCGTTGAATCGACATGCGTGCCACAGGCGCTAGCGCAGCGTGCGTTTTGACATTCCCGTTCGCCGCTTTGGAATGATTAATTTTATCAGTTACAGTAAAAATAATCGCTTTCCTTCCTGCACCAGTACTAATTCTTTTGCTTCCTGACAGGAAGCGGGGAAGTTAATAGTTCCTCGCTTCGAGATTTAATCGTGAGAATGCAAAATGGCATTCTCGTGATTCATCCTCGATCCAAGAAGGCCATTTCGTTCCCAGTATTTAGGATATGATTTCGCGGCAAGTTGCGATATAATTGACTGACTGGCGCTAAGCTTATGCTGACAGTTTAATTTTCACTGTGGTTTTAAGCTCTTTGCTATCCGAGTGATGACTTTGGAGTTCGTTACATTTAACAGCGTAAGCTCATTGGCTGCGGAGTCATAATGAGATGTTATTTATAGAACTCGCCACGCCCCGCATTTCTTCAGCTGTCAGTGATTATAATTACTCATTCCTTTTTACCCCCCCCAACCAGGGTTGTAAAAGTTAATTAACAGATGTACCTAGATACAGTCACAGTTATTCATACGAAAAGGTACCTAGGTGCTCGCTTAAAGATGTACCTAGGTACAGGTACAGTTACTTCAAAGATACTTTATTTTTTCCCCAAATTTGTCAGGATACGTTGGAACTTGAAAATAAAGCTTTTTATACTAAGAATACACACAAAAACGAGTTTGATAAATATGCTTTTTATTGGTGTCAATGCGAGAAATAAGGAAGACCGCATTCACATAAGCATTCCAGGACATGAAGTGTCCTGAATGAGAACGTCAGGACACGAGTGTCCTCGAAGTGTTTATCGGATGGCGAATTCCACTGGTCGTTTTAGACGCCGGGATCGCCTTTTCTGGAGCGAGCCTATTCACTGGGCGATCCAGGAACGAGACGGACGTGTTCCACTGGTCGTTTAGGATTAGCTCCCGCTCCAGATCTCGATCTGGATTCGAGAAGAATCGCTCCGACGATTTCGGCGGATTCAACCGGAAGCCAGCCGGGCCAGCCCTCGGCGCGCACACGTGACTTCCTTTCTCGCGGGGCATCTCGCTGATCTCGTCCATCTCGCCTCAGAAGAATTCGTAATGGCCGCTTGCTTACCCCTTGGCTTGACATGCCGTTCGTTTTCCAAGAAGAGAAGGTTTTGCCGCGCTACGGGCATTCCGGCAATCTCTGCGAGAAGCTCCTGAGCTATTCCTGCCGCTCGTGCGTCGAACACGTCATTGGCGTCGCGGTTGCGAAAGCGTCTTCGAAACGACCGCAGCGGCCGCGAGACGAGGATTCCCGGGTAGTTGAATGACGGGAAGGCATCCGCCGATCCCGGAGCAGTGGTCATGTTCAACTGGGATCCGTAGGCGGCGCGACCCCGTTCGGATCGTGCGCTCCATTCCGGATCTGGTCAGCTTGATCCCGGCGCGCTCCAAAACGCCCAGTGGAATTCGCCATGACATCTTCGATCGCAGTTTAGGAGGAGGAAGAGAATGCGCCACTTTTCCCAGATACAGGGACTAACAGAAACTTCGCACATCTTTCAAGTTATCTCCTTCCCATGTATAGCTGTCAGAAGAGCTTCAAACACGCAGTAAAGTCGATTTTGATTTGAGATGAAGGAAGCAGGTCGCTATTTTTCCTAAACGGAGTTCCGAAGCGATTAAAATAATTGGTGTCGCTAGAACGGCATCGCTAATCCATCGATTCGCTCAAATGAACACCGCAATTCGCTAAAGTGTCGTTCGATGAAACATCATGGGCGGGGCTTCGTTCGCTAAAACGCCGTACCATCAAGTCAGTGCCTCCCAGGTCGTACCTAACTCAGACGTTAATCACGGCACTATGGTAGTGTGTTAATACGTCAAGATTTATGATTTCTACCATTTTGACGAAGTGAATAGAAAAGTAACCTGTAAAAAGAAAACTTCACTAGTTACAAGTTACTGGAATATGTACCTAAGATACAGATACCGAGAAATGAAAGCACTAGCTAGGTTTGTACATTATGTTTTATGTACAACAAAAGTACCTAGATAGCGATTTCCAGTTACTTGTACCTAGGTACTTTAAAACCCTGCTTCCCATCTTCATGGGCTTGTTGAAAAGACCTACACTCTAAGAAATGCCTTACCGTCTACTTTCCCGCAAAACACTCAAAGAGCCAATCTGTGCGATCTACGAAATCAGCTCAGCGAATGATGAGGCGGAACATCCGTTTAGAGGAAGAAATGGAGTCTGCGCTGTGGCGTTACGCAATGCAAAGCGTCATGCTTGCATTGCGTAATGCCACAGCGCAGGCTTAATTTTGAGGTGTTATGAGGTGTTCAGCCTCATCATTCGCTGAGCTGATTTCGTAGATCGCACAGATTGATCCTTCCAGTGTTTTGAGGGTGAAATAGCCTCAGGCATTTCTTGAGTGCAGAGCTCGAAGCTCGTCAAACACGAAGTTGAAACCAAAATTTGGCGGAGCGTGCAGATTTGACTTCGACGACAAAAGCGCGGCGTCATCGTCGCGAGAGTCCAATCGGCGTGCTTTCGTTAAACTTCGGCCTCGAAAGAAACCAATACTCGAGCAAATAGAAATCCCCCTTATACATAGGAACGCCGATTCGGTGAGTGGTCTCAGGCCAAGACACTCGCCAAGATCGGCGAGTGAGAGAGAGAGAGAGAGAGAGAGGTCGGCTGACGTAGGCGAACGTTACGTAAGCTTTCGGCTAGGACTGACTCAGGCTCATTCAGCGAAGCACCGATTAGACGCGAATGCCAGCCGAATGACGGGGAGTTCCGCTAGCGATATGTTAGAGTCGCTCGCGGATAGATAACACACAGGGTTCGCAGAACTTCGGAGGTGCGAACTTCGCACCTCCGAAGTCCCGTTAGAAGAATTCGACAAAACAATACCACTGGCTTTTCTCCACATTTAGCGTCTAGAAAAGCGGCCCGGCAAACGGGACTATCAATCTCCACCCACATGAGGCGTTTTTTTATTTATTTTTTTACGCACTTTGCCCGCGTTAATTAGCGTCACCTCGCGTCGGCGCGCATCAGCTCCGTACCGATGTCTGTCCCGGTGAGGTGTCGCCTCCGCAGACTTGTGCCTATCTCAAATACTCTATTCAAGATACTGTATTTCAAATACTTTTTGAAGTGTCTTGGTATCTTGCAAATACTTTTGATTAAGAGTATTTGATACTGTATTTTAATTACATTTCTGAGTATCTTGTACTCATTATCTCAAATACATTTTTGACATTCCGCCATTTTCCGAGTTTTTCGGTATGAAGTAGAGTGGGCGTGGCACTGAGCAAACTTTAACATTCTTTCGAGCAACCATATCCTGTTGCTAGCTCCGATAAGCTCCGATGACTTAGATTAAGCTTTTGAAGACATCGCTTTTGTGCCGATTGTGACTCATATTTCACCCCAAAGTTCGTACGATGAAGGGTTTTCCCCTCGCCTTCCCATAGGCGCCTTTTTTCTGCCTAGAGTTTCCCCAAAAAATCCTCAAACAAAAGGGGTGGTTTTACGGAAGTAATGATTGCCACACTGAGGCGCAACGCAGAACGGGAAACGACCCACGACAACAATGCAGACTTCAGTGTCAAGAAAATAACAAATAGAAGAAAATGAAAAGTAAACACAAAAATAAGACACTTTTTTTTGCTTGTTGTATATTTGATTCCGCTACAGCAAAACGTCGAGGTTTCTTTTGTTTCTTTTCTTTTTGTCGTCAGTCCGGCACTGCTCTCGCGAACACTGTCTGTAAGCGAACATTGATAAGCGTAGAACAGGACAGGAAACTAACTACGAGCAAAATGACCTATCAAAATGCCAACAAAGCGTCTCCCAACGTTGAGTGCCTTTTTGAACGCAACCTACTTGAAGAAGGTGCGACCACTGCCGTGGCTATTATGTGGGTTCTCTTTGTTATCCATTCACTCATTTCCACATCCCAAGTTTGTTTATAGTGAACTCCCCATATAGGGAATATGGATTGTAGTTAAACGATGCGTCTAAGGCCCGCCGCAGGACTAGCTGATATTCAGCGATGTCACTATTCTCAACTTTCAGCGATGGTGGTACCGCGGTGTGAGGATCGCGCTCCCTAGCTCCTACATGATCGGCTCATAAGAAAGGTGCTTGCCTACACCTTCCTGGCAGGAAGAAATAAAGTAGGGTTCCAATGCTGCTCCTATAAGCAAAACGAATTAAGTACGCGTCGCAGACCCCGCCTCTTACTGCTGTTCTATGACGATCATCAAGATGACAGCCATTTTGTTAGGCACCAGCGCGCCGCTGTCACTCGTGAAAGTTGCAAATAACTAAAGCGACTTTTTTTTTGCCTTAGGAATGTTTTGTAACATCTATCAGAGATAGATGTTACAAACCGATGTCCTTATGGTTGGACTGTAGAAAATAACCCTACGATGTTTTTTTCTTCTTCTCGTTTTCTGTTGCTTGCGTGCTAATAAACCATTCTGGTAAATTAGATTTCCGCAACTGTATAATTGTGCTTTGTCACTGACGTCGATGCAAATTACGCAACGCGGAAGTATCTTCAAAAGTAACTGAATTACATTTCTAAGTATTTGCACTCTGCTCGAGATACTTCACAATGAAAGTAACTTGAGTAGTATTTTGAATACTTTATGAAGCAGCTATTTAGTAACTTAGCTTAAATACTTTTATCGAGTATTTCGTCGAACACGGCGACGACTTTCATGTAAATTGCCTCCCATGCATAAAAAACACACAAAAAAACGACGGTTTTGACTGATTGGTGCTAGTCTGTGATGCGGCCTTCAGATAGAATGTATCCGCAATTTTTTTGTTTACATTCGTTTGCATTACATGGGCTACGTGCAGAAAGTAAGCATTTTTTCCCCCGTTTTAGTGAGGACCGAATTATCGTTTGAACGACCTACATTTCGCAAAGTGTATCTAACATTAATATCTTGGTGAGGAGAGTTATGTCCAACTCTGCATGCTTTCCTGCAGAGTTTGACAAGTCGATATTGGAGGGTTAGCGGTGCAATTATGAGATAGTAAATATTTGAACCTGTTCAATTGTCTTCAGTAGCGATCAGTGGCATACCTGGCACGGGGGAAGGGGGGGGGCACGTACCCTGGGCGTCACATGAGAGGGGGCGCCGGGCCGGCGAGTAGACGAGGAGGATCCCCTGAGTTGGTATTGGACAAAGGGCACCGACGGACTTTGTGGTCGCACTCAGTTTAGTGTAGAAAACGGAGAAACAGATCAAACTGAGTTGTGATGACGTTGTAGACCGGGGGTCGGCAACCCGCAGCCCGCGATGCAGTATATGGTATATGCAGCGCGGAGGACTGCAGCACATACCTGTCCGCCATCGGCTCTGGTGCAACGCTGCACTTGATGATTGCAGTTGGGCACGTTCTCTCCTTCAACGAGACACCGCTTTCTTTCGCAGACGTCGTCCATGATTGTCGCAAGAGACAGGGTAACTGAAAAGGAATGCGGCTTGTTTTGTGAATCATTCAGAAAGATACGGACGCCGCGCCGGCCACGTACGATCCAGCGCGCGGGGTCGACACGACGTGGCTGGCCCGGCACACTGGTATTTCCAGGGAGAGGGGGGGGAGGTAAATGTATTAAATGTTCAAGAACCTCTCTCTTTCTCTTCCCCCCCCCCCAACCCCCAGCCGTCCTGAATTTTTGCACATGCACAATTCAAAAGGGGGGTCAAAACATCCAACCCCCCCTTTGAGTCAGTCACAACCACAGACGCGCTTGTTTTGCCTTCCAAGAGAACTTCCACGACATTGAACGCAAGAGGCGACTAGATTACTTTTATGTAGATGCGTTTAGGAAAAAGAATAGTGTTGCATATATCGTTCACGAGCCTAGCGTCGTCGTCTTCTATGGCAGCGAATGCACCAATGACTGCGGTTGAAGGGTTTGTTTGCCACACCGTGGCCTCCGACATGCCGAAGCGTTCGCGCGATTCGGGATCTCGGAGGCCATAGCCACACAGCATTAGTTCCTGCGGTGGCCGCTATGGAGCGGCACTCCTAGATCTCCTCGCCAATAGACGCCAGTACGGCCTCTTAGCGTCGCCATCTTGCTTCTGGTGTGGTAGATCGTCTGATAGTCAAGCATTGCTGAGGAATACCCACGGCTTCACCGGTGCTTGACTGTCAGACGATCTACCCTCACCAGCAGCAAGATGGCGGTGCCCAGAGGCCGTACTTGCGAACTTCTGCAGGTACGCCGCTGGCAGAGAATAGCGATTCATCGGGATCCCGTTCGTGTGCTTTCAAATTCCACGCGTGCCTCTGACGGCAGACGTCTGCATGGCGAAAACGTCTCCGTTGCGACACCTCGAGTCACCGTGGCGACAGGTGCGTTGACTTGAAGGTGATTGAGCACATCTCGGGCTGGCAGGTGGGAGAGGGGGACGTGACGTCGGCGTCGATGCTGTGGAACCTTTCCGATCGAGCGGCGGGGCCTTGAACTTGCATTTCTCCGGAGGCCTGACGCTCTCGTGACGCTCTCGTGGGAGCGGTGCGCGGGACGGGCCCAAGATAGAAGCACGTGGGCGTCGCAGAGACGCAGTCTGTTGGTTTGGACCGCCCCCGCCTATAGACACGTTTGCTAGCAGCCAGTCTTCTAAGGCCGCTCTGACCACCAAGCGTGGAAAGCGCTTTTGTTGGCGCACCAGCCTGGCCACCATGGGCACGCCTTAGCTAGGCTTGCCTATCCAACCATCTATACACACCGGTAGCAAGATGGCAAAGCCGTACTTCCACAATAATTAGTCAAGCGAAGGTAAAAAATAAATTCAACTGTACAAAAACACAGAAAAAACGAGGAAGTAAAATAGCGACATTTCTGCTTTTTTTCCTCCACGCTAATCTTTTTTGTTTGTTTCGACTCTCAGTTTTACTTTTTTAGCCACTAGGGGCTGTGGATTTCTTATATAGTTACGATTCGAATACACGGTTGTACCGATTTTGACATGTATGATTCTTATCTGTTAAGGGGCACATCGGTAGTTTAGCCCCATGTTGCAGTACAAAAATACCTCGTCCAAATTACACGCTAAAACACACTTTTCGTGTAAGGCTCGCCCATTGAAAAGCACGGCGAAAGAGCTCAAGTACACACCTAATATGCCAGCATGCCAACGAAGCGTCTTCTTTATGGACGAACGCGCGAACGCAGCGTCTGAAGCCAGTAGCGGCAGACGCACCTTACGAATGCCGTCTTCTAAGTTAACGGGGCAAAAGTCGGATGCTCCGCTGTGGAGGTCGACACTGAGCGGGAAATGGTCGCCTGGCCAACCCTTGGTGGTTCCAACAAGGTTTGGTGTACGCTCGCCGAACTTTTCAAGGAAAGTTCGGCAAAGATTCGGCAAAAATTCGGCAAACGTCTATGCACGCGCGGGAACGTGACGGGACCATGGATTGATTGCAAATGGACGCCGTGCTGTCGTGCGGTTACCGTCGTATAGTGTATATAGTACACCACCAGCGGTTACGGCGAGGTGCGCAGTAGGCGACATGGTAACTGTGTGTTTGTCAGGCTTTGCGAGTGGTTCTCTTCAATATTTTCTGCCTCAAGAACAGAAGATCGACCTGGAACTGACGCAGTCCACTGCGCAGGTGACAAATGATGCGGTTCATCCTGGATAATGTGATTTTCATTTGATCTTTCCAGTAATGCAACGATGTAGTTGAAACGTTGTCTGACAAGTACATTAAAGCACTCCTCGCCATTATAACAATCATGTTTTCGGCTCACAAGTAGTTTCTGCAAAAACAGATAATATTGCTCTTTAATTAGAATTATTTCGCGGTTTTCGTCTATCCGCATAAAACTAAACACAGAACTACCATGCTCGACGTTGCACATCCGACATTCCTAACTCTTCCCATCTTCCTAAACGTCCGCGTGTGTCCTAACATCAGAAACCGGCATTTTAAAAGTTAAAAACGAGACGTTGCGAATATGGAACGCCCACTTCCATGCAAAGCTGGAAATGACCCAAATCGGAAAACATGCATATTTACAATAATATTGTTATCTCTTCTGGTGGAGGCTCAACAGCCGTTGCACTCATTTTCGCGCACGAAACGGTAACTCGCAGAGAAAGTAAGAACAGTGTTACCGCCTTTATTTCAACAATGTACACACTTGCAGGCTTGCGCTGATGAGGCGTCAAAACCGAAACTCGCGTGTCTTGACTGCGCTCGCTTCTACCCAATCTCGTTGTCACACCACTTCTGCAGAAAGTCACTGTAAAGTTGCCAGTAAACACACAGAAATGACACCGATGGAATTATCGTCTAGAATATCACCTTATTTAGTCATAACTGTGTCCATATGCATTTAAAATGAACCTACAAGATTGTTTTGTCCGAAAAAATTAAATATAACCTTTTAGGTTTGGCAAGAATGTATTTTTTGCCGAATCTTTACCGAATCTTCAGAAAAGTTCGGCACAAATTCGGCTTTGCCGATGCCTGAGATTCGGTGCCGAATTTTCGATTCGGTAAAAGTTCGACCCATCACTAGTAATAACTGTCAATATGCATTACATGTTGCATTTAAGTTAAGAAAAGAAAGAATAAAACCTTTCTTCGCCAGAAAAAAGACAACAACTAAATATCAACGTTAAGTCTGCCAATAATGTATTTTTGCCGCATCTTTGCCGCATCTTTATAAAAGTTCGGCAAAAGTTCGACTTTTCCGAATTTTCGATTCGGAAAAAGTGCGGCCCGTCACTAGTAGAAACTGAGAGAGGAGGAGACAATAGCGCTTGGACTTAGCACCGAGCTTTTCAGATATGAAACTAATGGGTGTGGAAGAAGGTCCCCAGTAAATGGTTGTTAGTTTAGCAGTGTGTTTGTCCTCTTTTCTCTCTCTCTCTCTCTCTCTCTCTCCTGGTGTGTCTTCCTACGTTCAGCTGGCATCTTTCAGAAGCATGAATCACCGACTAGCTCAGTATCAGCGACGCAAAGACGCCGGCTCTGCGAGTCAAGGAGCACGCGCGTGAAACCTCTCGTGGCGTCATGTTTTCCCTTCTCCTTTTCCCCCTCTCCCGTTTCCGCGGAGGGGCGTGGTTTCAACGCAAATTCAAAGGCGTCTTTCTGAGGAATACAGGCATGAAATAGCCTACATTTTGGTGATATTCGCGATGCTTGAAGTCGGATTAAAAAGAATTGAGTGTTTTTAATCAAATTGAAAACCACTTCAGCTTCTCTTTACTGCTTCCTGCAACTACTATTGCGGGGGGAGAAAAACTAACGTGTGTTTCTAGGCTACAAGCGTCGAGGATTCATTCTAAGCGGTATTCGATCAAAGTACAAAAATCATCAAGTTCCTGACTTTCAGCGTCCTTCCCGAGCACGCGGACATGTGCACTGCAAGCATGGTTCAGGGCAGCATTTTCGTTATTGTAACTTCGGCTTCGCTCGCGCACAGAGTAAAATAAACTACAGTGCTTCGTACAAGAGCCACATGCTCGAACTTGAGGGCCGGTTTCTGGCGGAGCACACAGTGATGGAAGTGTTGTGCCATTTGCGCCGAATTGCGTCATGAACGAGAGTCTCCTACAACTTGCGCCAAAATTCCAATTTCGTTCAGAATTTCGCCACACCTGCGCCGAAATGAGAAATCATGAACAGATTCTACTCTGTGAAGGTGGATGACCAGAGAAGCTGCTTAGCACACGACACAGACGTGACACAGAATTTCGAACAAAGCTACGAACACATTTATTGTTTTGATCGGTGGTCATCGTGACGGAAGGTACGCACACACATGTCGAGGACTATCGCCACCCCGAGGAGCCGGAGGAACTACACGCGCGCCGCGGGACCGCAACCCGGCAGAAGGAAAGGGAACTAGGCACGCAAGCGTTTGGAATGACGACAAAGAGAGGGTGGTGCGCTTCCTCCTCCTCCTCCTTCCCGCTAATTTTCCCGCTAGATTTAGCAGGGAAATATTTCCGCTAAATTTGGCGGGAAATTTTTCCGCTAAATTTAGCGGGGAAAATGGAGTTTTTGTTGTCGCATACCAAAAATCCACGGAACCCTAGCCATAAACATCTTCGCTTTAATAAATATATTTTCTTATTGGTAGACCCTACTATTCAGAGTAGAAGGAAAGAAAAATGGTACAAATGCCTATTTCACGGCGTCTCTACTCACCGTATTCTTTATTTCATTTTAGGTCCCAGCCACTGATCTCTGTGTCTATTTGCTGGATCGCGTTTGCCCGCTCCGCGAATGCGGTTACTGGCGGCCATCTTTTTGGTAGAGTTATATTACCTCTAGCCGATGTACAGCTGGTGCAGCCAGTATCATCCATCCATGGCAGACGGCGTTGTGGCAGTTGTGATGGCAGGCTGCCACAAAAATGAGCCTTGGGTTATATTTTGTTCTTGACTGAAATTGTTCGACGAAACATATTGTTGAAACTCGGCGTGAACGGTAGCTCGATCTTTGAGGACCCGGTGAAAGTTTCACGAAATCGCAGCACCGGGAAAAGCAGCACAGCACGCATCGAAAGTCGCATCAAAAGAATCATCGAAAGCAGACGCCGGTACGGCGTCTGCTTTCGACGCGAGCTGCGCTGCTTTCCCCCAGTGCTTCGCTTTCGTAGAACTTTCGCCGGGTCCTCAAAGAAGGGCTACCGTTCACGCCGGGTTTCAAGTATCTGCTTCGTCGAAAAACTTCAATCGTGAAACCTACGTCGCTCGCGTCAACCTTCACCGAATCTCACCAGCGTGCACGCGTCGAGCTTCACCTGCTTTGCACTGGAGTGCTAGGAGCAGCGGCTGACCCGGGGGAGCGCTTGGGTTAGCGCGATGGGCACACAAATTATGCTGAGGATCATTATAGGTCAACCTTCTTTGCCTTAATTGCAATTTAACCTATAATTCAAGAGAAAAAAATAAAGAAAGACTGAGCCGGAGGTAGAGAGAAAAAAGACGGGTCCATATTCAAATAAATACGGTAGTCACTGTAGTTCTTGTGTCGATTGAAAGAGCAGCGGAACTTTGACTTAACTCTGGTTCCGCTAAAGAACAGTGTCACCCTTAAAGCACACGGCTTTCATAATGTTGTTGTTTTCGTGGTTTGTGATATTAAAGGGGCTGTGCAACGATATTGGGTAGGAACGTTTCTCACTTTACACCAGCTTACTGGCACTAGTGGGACCCAAGAATACTCGAACGCAACGCCACTGACCAAGAAGCGTCTTCGTCGCGGTGGAATTCCAAGGATAAAAGCGGACCTTTTCTTTCAGTCTCTCCTTCGCAAAACTTTGATGACGGAGCTGTGGGGACAATGCCAACAATGCGATCCCCAGGAGTGCGTCATCAAGCTTTGCGATCCCCGCTGTGACGATATTTAAATGCTGCTCATACAGTGGACACGAAGACTGCGTAGGCATTCGATTTTGGCTCGTGACAATCGATGCTTCGACATGCATTCGGGTAGTGGCTCGTGCCCAATCGCTGGGATGACGGGAATAGCCGACCTTCAACAATGCGTGGAACTCAGCGCGCGCCCTGTGCTCTGCCAACCCCAACGCGTGGCTATGTTAAAAACATTGGCGGCATATAATCGGCTCCAGATCACGTGGCCGCTTTTTCTGGCTGCGAGTTGAGGGGGTAAACGGTGTTCGTTTTTCTCAGATTTTTCATGCGACTGCCATTGCGTAGAGAAAAAAAACAAAACAACGTGTGTTTTATAGGTTACAAATGTTTAAGGAATAATTCTAAGCTGTATTTCTTGAAAGCAGAAAATTGTTGAATCGCCGCTTTAACGCCTTGAGTTTGGTAGGTCCATAAAACTTGGGGGAGGTATTTTTTTTTACAAACGTGTAGCGGCATATGCTGGTTCTTTGCTGGCTTATCACAGAAATTATATTTAGAGCAGAGAGAGATAGAGAGATGGCGTTGAAGAAAGGGGAAAACGTCGGTCATTATGCGTCCGTGCGGCGTCGTGTCACTGCCGATATATTTGCAGGATAAATAAACTACTGAGTGTGAAATGGGGAGGGGAAAGATGCCTTACCTCGACTGAAGGGCTGCGCTATGATTTATGTTTCGACAATTTTTTTAGTATCCATTGTAAATGGAACCTACCCTAGCTGACCAGAGCCTTGTTCCTAAAAAGAAGGCTCTGTGTTCCTTTTGCGTCTTATCTACTTTTATCACTAAAAGTAATAAGTAATATCTCCAGTATCAAAGAGGAACCGTCAATCATTATCATAAATAAACTCGTTTAGATGTGCAATCACTTTTTTTTTTCATTTTCAAGTGATGTGCTAACAGACGTTGGCATCTGCTCCAAAAGCGTCAGCGGCTGCTCCAAACTAATATTTAGCATGGCTCAGAACCTGCTAGAAAAGGTCAAATGTCGCTTCCATCACTGACTGCATAGGGTCCGCTCTTCGTGGCCGTCGTCTTTAGCACCGTAGCGAGCGGGCTTTTTTGCGAAACCCGACGATATTTTGGGAGCCTCCGGCCCCTGGCAAATGGCCCGGCTGCACGGCTTGCTGCGGTCTGGACTGGAACCGCGGCTGGCGGTACGGGCCCCTTTGCCGCGACGGTTCCTGGCTGGCGAGCCGCTCGATGTGCTCGCGTGGCGGCGCTGGCCATCAGGCACTTCCTCACTTGCCTCGAGGGCCTCCACACTGGCCCCTCTTGGCTTTCTGACGCTTTGAAAAGGCCTGACAAGACCCACGTGGTGGTTCATTACAGCTGGATGCGAAATATGCGTGCCACAAATTTGATGCGCTTTTTTTTATTTCCCGAGGATAAGGATCATGACAATCTGGTTAGCGAGGGACGTTTTAATAATAGGTGCTTCTCCCTTCGAGGACATTGCGCAGTTTGTATACTCCACACAATCTCGGTGTTTACGTTGATAAAACTAAGTCTTTGGTTGCGTTTCGTTCCGAAGAAAAGAAGCAATTACGGTGCGGGCACGAGCAGTCGTCTTGTAAATTGCATTTGTTGCCTCCACAGCTGAGGCACTTGTCCTTGTAGGCGTCAGCGCAGGCACGGACGCTACGAGGTGTGGTATGGCTCTTCAATCTCGTCGCTAGCTCAAATTGTGATGAGACGCGAGAGGCAGGCGAGCTGATAGGACCAATCAGACATCGTCAAAAGGGCACCATCATGGTGTTCGTCATGTTTCTTGACCTGTTCTATTATCGCTCAAGCAACCATAAAGAGAGCCTAGTGACTTGCGCTCTTGACGCCGTTTCATTGGTCCCTTCGCTCGTTGTGTCGGCTGCGTCTGTACTTAAACGAAGTATAGTATGGTAGAGGGAAGTATTCGTTTGTTTCACAATGCGAGTTGTCGAAACTTTGTTACACGAAGCCATAGCTGTTCACTATCCAGACCATCATTGTATGAAGCTTCCGCCGCATTTTTTTCCAGTGTGGGCTGAGTTGTACCCACGCGTCCATATTCATTTTATGATAATTAAAATGATTATTGGCGGGGAGGTCAAACTATAAGGGGGCGCGACGTCCAGCTTGTTTCCCCCGAGTTCTGTGTTTCCCAACACAAGAGATGTGGATTCCTTATTTCAGCTTTTTCGATTGCGCGCGGGGCAATGATGGGGTATGACTCTTGCCCAATTTTTCGCTGCGTCCGCGTTCGGCTTCACCGATTGATGACGAACGCCAGCCGAACGCTTGCGCAACGTTCTTCTTCGTGGGTCGAGCGGTGCGTCAAAACAAACGAACAATATATGTTGGTGTCCCCATCGGTGTAGTTCTCAATTTAGCCACTAGGGGCGCGACGGTTGAACCCCCTTCCCAAACGATCGTTCTATTCGTTTAACAATTAGTATCTAGCATATTTTTTTAAATCGTTTACCTTTCCGCTGGTTTGTATTTTAACTTGGGTGGTGGAGTGAACCATATAGCCCTTTCCCCTGGCAAATCGCGAACTAGAGACTTAGTTGTCTGTCGGCTGCTGTTGCAAAGTTCCGATGAAACAGTTGTCAATGTATCATCGCGCAGTCGATGATATACGATATATGGTTGCAGTTCCATAGGCGAAGTGATCATCACCAGACGTGACTCTCTCTTTTCGCCAGTCTACATCTCGGGTGGAGAAGAGCTTTTGCTGATCAGTGAGTCAAGAATTGGGCATTTTCTTTTGTTGTCAATTGGGAATATTTTGAGTTGCTCAGGGCTCTTAAGAAATGGGGGCTTCAAGCATCTTCTACCACGACCAATGAGATTACACCGTAAGGTGATAAGGACGCCGATTAAGGAATCACGAAACAACAAGCGTGAACATAGGCCACGAAGCCTATGTTCATGCTTGTAAACATAGGTCACGAAGGCTTCGTTTCTTGAGTGGTAACATATATATATATTCACGCTCTTCGGTGGTTTACGATTTCTCGGTTAGCGCACCATTCCTCGACCCATCGGGGTGGATGAGGCCGCAATCCTACAGTCCATTCAGTGCCAACGCGAGCCCTTCGCTCCAAGCGCTGACAGCGACCGAACTCCCTCCCCCAAGCTCCGAGAAAAAAAAAAGGCCCTTGACCCCGAGAGCTGAGTTCCAAACATCGCACATCTCTCGGTTGCGTCCAATTACAAGTTCCTCCAGCCTGGGAGGGGGGGGCGGGGTCGGGTCACTAGGGCCCGCAAGACCACGTACAGTTTCGTTTTGATTTCTTTCCGCAACCCGCGTCGACGAAGAGTTACAGCCGGACGTTACAGCCCCCGGCCGTCACTGCGGCGGGCATTCCACATCGCTCACGACGCGCGGGGGCTCGCGCCCAGTTCCAGCTTCCACGCGAGGCTGACTCTGGCTGGCTGCGGACGTCCCGCGGAGGAGCTCGGCCTATTTTTAGGCGACCGTCGGAACATTGGCCGCTTCTTCTTCTCGGAGCACTTCCTTCCCTTCTCTGCGCCGCGGGCCGCTTTATTTTTCTCCGGTCCCCTCATTCCCTTGGGCGCCCTTCGGAGTGTTTATAACTTTTGCAGGCGCACCAGCAGAACATTTCGCTGGGCCCCGCGAAAGCAACCAATATGGCGCGCAGAGCGAGGTTGCGCTCCGGAGGCTATTGGGGTCCATTGCGGCAAAACCCCTCCGGAGCCCGAGGGTTGCGAGAGCACGCTGATCCGTCGTCGCTCGATTGATTGTCGCCCCCGGTCTCGACGGGAGCGACGGGTGCACAGTGATCCGTTCGGGCAGTCATACATTTCTGATCTCCTTGATGGATTAACTTTCCGGGGAAATCAAAAGGCGATCATCTTTCGGACCTCGTCCGAGATTTGGGAATCTGTCTACATTTCGCCTCATATTTTCGCATTACGCGCGTTCGCTGTGGTGGTGCGGCGGATGCGGAGGCCCGGTGACTCGAATTGGTGCGACCACCGAGGCCTCGAAAAGATAGGCGTATCGAAAGCGGATATACCCCGGAGCCAAGTCTGGCGACGCCATGGGCTGCTGCGCTTCTGCTCTTCACTCCGGTTCCTATGTCACTCGAGAAGGCACCGGCTGCGGTGAGTTACACCGTTTAGCGCGCTTTTGTCCAGCTCCTATATTCGTTGAGCTCTGTGGTGGCGGCGAAACGTTGTTTGTTTTTTCTCCGTGGTGATAACGACTGCTCTTTCTTTAAAGAAAATCGCTTATTGATCGTTTTCTTTTTCTTTTTTTTCCCCGCCCGGTATAGTTGTTATTGAGAGCACGGTGCGTGTGCATGCTTGCTTCGAAACCTCGTTTATTGCTCGTTTAGCCTTGGGTTCTGTCTGTGCATCCCAAATGGGAAGGGTGCCAGCGCCGACTTGTGGGACCGTGAAACAAAGCCTCAACAAACAGATCGTCTTAGCGGCAAACTGTCCGCACATTTATTTTCACAGGAAAAAAGCAGACTTCCTGGGATCGTGGCCATGTTTTACGCGACCGAATGGAGACGCTTCGCTCGAGCATTCTGCAACAACACGGTTCATTCGGGGGTAATGGAACAAAGCGCCACATCATCTTTGAAAATGTTTCGGACTTGATTAACGACGAAAGCGTGGCCTAAACAGCAGGCAGTATATATTCAATTCAATTCAATTCAATTTTATTTCCAACACAGTGTTGGGGGTCCCCGGGCGAAAAAGCTGTCGTTGACAGCTTGAGAGTGCCTGGGGGCCCATACAGACAGCAACATATTGTGAAAAAGTACAAAAAATATGACGCGTAACAATATGAGTACACAATAACACCGTGTGAATGTATACAATTCTATATGGTACATGTCAAACACGTTTAGGCGACCGACTCCATGACAGTGTCTACTAGAGCCCCAAAAATGATACACCGAGCTACGTAACAGTTTCTGTGGACGTGCTACTGAAAACAGGCCCTCATAGCGAAAGGAAGATGAATGTATCTCGTATTCTTGATAAATTCGGACAAACAATATAAATCTGCTGTTCTCAGACAAGGAAGGATATTTTGTTGTGGAAACTAGAGATGTCTATCTTGATACAGAATATCACCGCCGCGAAAGGTGTTTGATTGGAGATGTTCTTTATTGCAAAAACTCGCAAGGAAAGTTGCCCATTTCGTGTAGTTGTAACAGAAAAGGAACCATGGCTGGGAGAAATATGTCTCTATTTCTTTTACTCCACCTAAACAACCTTAAAATTGAACGATCCTTTCGTGATTCCCGATTCAGAGACATTGGTACGTCTCAAACAAAACGCCATGCCTGTCAGGTTTGGGCTTTCTCTTGACGTGGCGGACTTGTTCTGCCCCCCCCCCCCCCCCACACACACACACACAAATGTTTGAGGCGGTCAGTGACTGCATCGAGGCTGAATGGAACTGTGTCCTTTCAAACCCAAAGAGGTATGTATATCAATGGACTCATTCTTAGAGCTCCTCACCTCCACAGTAGTCACGTCCAACAATGATGATTACATCGAAACGAAAGAAATTTGCAAAGGCGTTGCACTTGTACTGTACTTGTGACATCTTCTTATCCCAATGTGACCGGGACATATTCCTGATTATTCCCACCAACCTGGTGTCACGTGTGTTGAGATGCGCGATGACTATCTTGTCCTACTGCATGAGCGGCCTGAACAAAACGACTCGTCAACAATAAACAACATCCGCGCTACTTTTTGTGGAACAATCTCAAGGACTAAAGCTTACCCTGCCAACTACCTGCAAGCTCTGAATTTCTAGATCTCCAGGTGTCTTTAAAAACAACTCTTAATGTTAAACAATCATTCACCACGGTCAAAAAAAAAAAAAGACTCTTTCCTTGACTCGGTTTATTCGAAGACAATCAAAAGAGGAACTGTGTAAAGCTGCTTCGGCGCGGCCTTGCAAATAGCTATAAGACTACAGGAATCTGGATATACCAGTTATTTATTGTTTGATGTAGCAGAATGCTTGTTCACTCACAATAGAAGAAGAAACAAGTTGTGATAGGGGCGCCGTCAGTGATATGATACCTACTACCACAAAGTTTCTCACAACTTGAAGCGGTAGCCTCGAAATATGACATTCAGGTGGTACTATGAGCACTAGACAAACTTGCCCTAAAATCAACTCACTAAATGAACGTCATGATCAAGGGTCTTTATTTGACCCAAACTAAGGTCATGCTCTCTCTCTCTCTCTTCTCATGACCAATGCACAGTCCATTATGCGTATATACACGTCAACTGCAGCGTCAACATCGTGTACGAGATCCCGTGCTCTTGTGAGAAGTGTATGTTGACTAATCTGGTCACTGCGTTAATGTAAGGCTACGAGAGCATTACCTTTCTCACAATCGTCACTATCAGGACTCATACACGTCAGGGTTGTAACTGCTTCACTATGTTTAAACGAGACTAAAGCCCTCATTCGCTTTCACAGCAAGAGAGCCAGATAGGCAAATAAGGCAAGAACTATCATCGATCAAAGAAACACGTGCATTCGCACATCATCTCAAGCACTGTCCGAGAAAGAGATGCAGTACCTCAACCTTTTTCTGAACCCGGCCCCTTTTCTCATATCTAATTTTTTAAATATTTCTTTCATTGTTTCTTTTAAAATATTTTTCTTGATTTTTTTCTTTTCTGTGCGTGTGTGTCATTCAGTTTGTCGGGGCATCTTTCAATCTAACATTAAAAAAAGAACAACACAACAACAACACACAGTAAAAAAAAAAAAGACATTCTCGAAACGTGGGGAAAACTTTTTTTCCCCAGTCTCAGGGTTTTGTCTTAAAAGTTTAACGATCCCCAGCTATATTACGCCCTAACTTTTTTGTTCTCTAAACAATCTTTATTTTCTTCTTTGTATCAAAACACTCACTTTCTTCTTGCCTTTCCCTGTTTTGATACATGTAAACACCGAGTTATTAATAGTACGTGCCAAGACTGAAGTTATAGCATGCAACTGTGCTGTGTCGAATATCTGATCTGTAATTCTGCCCGGCGGCTTTTGCACGGCGCGTGGAATCAACACAGTGGCTGTTATGTTCGCGCATCAAAGCGAGCATGCCGTCAGGCGGCGTTCGCCAGTTATTCGTCATGCATACATTGCGTTACTAATAGTAGTGCTCAGTATCTTTATTCGTTTCTTCGTTTTGTCCTTTGCTCGAATTGTTTTCACGACATTCGGTTTTAGCTTCGTTGCGAGGCCCCGCCTGGTTTATCAACATTAGGGAGTTTTCGGATAGGGGTCCCACGGGTTCCCAAACAGCTCGGAGCGTCGCAGAGTGCGTGCTCAGAGTGACTATACGCATGCGCAGTGGGATGCCCCAAACGGGGGACCCAATGCGCGGGGGCCCGCTATTTGAAAACTCTCTATTGATGCTGTTTGTGCGGTCGTGTATCACTACTGCGTGGTGCACGTTAAAGACCCCATGTTAGCGGTTGTACCGCACTGGCTAAATTGCTCATCTGCAGCTGAGACACCAGACGCCCACTGGGGCAGACTAACTTCTGGCTGTATAAACATACACACAACAATTTTGACGCTGTTTCACCCTCCTCATACCGTCGATCCTATTAATGGCAGTGAGCGCTTGTAAAGTTGGTCTCAGTGCGGCGATGGATGCGGAAATAATAACTTTACAAGGACTAATGCTGTGCTCAATACGAAAAGTTCCCGAGAAAAAAAAAATGTGTAAGGAAATTTTGAAATTTTAGTTTTTGCATGCGCTTTGAGTCTTGCCTTATTGCCACCGTCGGAAATATTACGCTTCTTCAATATTAGGGGGGGGGAAAGCACATTTTAAATATTTACATATAATTTTTTTTCCTTTCAACGAAGTCATAGGATTTAGTGTTAACAATGCCTGACCTATGAATAAAAACGTATATGTTCCTGATTCCTGAGTAATATGTTTATACATGTTTTATTGTATTATTGCCATTCATAGTTATTCGGGAGAACATTACAGTTTGTGCAGTTGTTCGCGGAGAACTTTTGAGAGACGGCGGATGGGGACGAATGCCCCAGAGTGTTGGGGATGTTTGGGGCTTCTGTATACTTTTACATTAATCGTTTTTGTTGAGACATTCTCGCGTCCGTATTTCCTTTATACCGCGCTTCAGCAATTCTTCCTCGAATTGTCGTAGACACTCAAAGAACTATTTTCCGGTCCCTAGTATCTTGTTGGAAGCCGCGAGCGCGTGTATGAATCGCGTACAAGGTCTGAAATATCTGTCGGACGGTTTTCCTTGGATTCTAACAGGCGAATCGGGATCGGGCCTTTAGATTTTCACGAAATATATGTTATAGCACGGTCCCTAAAATGAAAGCAACCTCTTTTTTAATTATTTAGAGGTATGCAGTTTTTACAAAAAGCCGCGTGGTGGGCGTGGTTTTAGAGCGCAGCTCTTAGGCGCCCGTTTCCGGCTTGAGCGGCGTCGCCGTCGGCGTAACCGCGCAGTGCATGATGGGTAATTTTCCCCGCTAAATTTAGCGGAAAATTTTCCCCGCTAAATCTAGCGGAAAATTTTCCCGCTAAATCTAGCGGAAAATTTTCCCCGCTAAATCTAGCGGGAAACTTTCCCCGCTAAATCCAGCGGAAAAATTTCCCGCTAAATTTAGCGGAAAATTTTCCCCGCTAAATCTAGCGAAAAATTTCCCCGCTAAATCTAGCGGAAAATTTTCCCCGCTAAATCTGGCGGAAAATTTTCCCGCTAAATCTAGCGGAAAATTTTCCCCGCTAAATCTAGCGGAAAATTTTCCCCGCTAAATTTAGCGGAAAATTTTAACCGCTAGAATTTAGCGGGGAAATCACTCCCCCCCCTCCCCGAGGTCACGTGACCCCTCCTTCCCCCGTGCCTTCCCCTCCTCCTCAAGAGCTGCGCTCTAATTCGGCGTTACAGGGAGTTGTAAACGGCTTTCATTTTTTTTCTTTAAATTTCGCCCTTCTTTACAAAAAGAAAAAATAATAATTCACTAGAACTTGCTAACTATGGAATATTTTAAATGTCGCGAGAGGGTGCTTTTATACAATATATCTAGCTATATGTTTAAAAAAGAAAACAAAAACAAATGTTACTTTTACCGATTTCAGAAAAAGGCGATCGACATTCAAAACAGTCTAGTTTCCACCATCAAACACAATACATATGGTTATGGATACAAACTTCCCCTGTGTACCCGTCTCAATGACGGCAGCCAAGCAGCAGTGTAGTGTATAGTACAGTCGAAAGAAAAGAAAGCACACCAGTGTAGAGTTGTGGAAGACACAGCTCAGTAGTACAGATATGTGAAAATGTTTACACGGTTTTAAACATTTCATGACCTTCGCTGTATTTGCGAGCGAAGCAGATAAAATGAACAACCCAACAAGTGTTTAATCGAAATAGAGCGTAGACGTATCTCCTTTTTGTAACTGAAATATTATTTGCAGTTAGGCCAGATTATGCGTATTATTAATATTCCTATACGTTCTTAATGTACACTAAAACCTACATCTATACGCGTTAAGCGGTATTCACACAGGGGTGAAATCCGGGGAGGGATGTGCCTGACGTCGACCGCAGTGCAATGTTCTACCTCAGCTTCGCCGATCACTCCGACGAGGTGCCGGGGGGAGACACGTGAGCGTTTACAATCCAATTTAGCGCTTTCTACACTCACCACCGCAGGCGAATTTAGCGAGCCCGATCGACATTTGACACCAAAAACTTTAACGACAAAATATTAATGCGAATAGCATTCTTTGGATACTTCACGCACTTTTCGTCTATGTATCTATCTATCTATCTATCTATCTGGCTATCTAACCTCTTACGCCGCGGGTCGATAAATAAATAAAAAAAAGACCGGCGCCGGCTGGGATTCGAACCGTTGACCCTTTGATCAGCAGGCAGACGCGCTAACCACAGAGCTATGAAGGCAGTCATTCAACGCACTCTAAACGGTTGTTTATATCTTTACCATAGGACGCGCTTTACAGCGCTGTCACAGCTACCGGTGCGCACGCGTCCGCACGAGGCTCATTCCGCTCTCGTGAGGGCTGAGCACGGCCGCTAGCTCACCCTCTCCCGCGCTCGGGAGAGGGTGATGTAGCGGCCGTGCTCAGCCTCACGGAGAGCGGGAATGAGCCCTCGTGCATGGAACGCGCGCACGCCGCAGCTGCTGACAGCGCTGTAAAGCGCGTCCTATGGTAAAGATATAAACAACCGTTTAGAGTACCGTTGGTTGAGACAAGCTGAGTCGCCAGAAAGTCTGGTCGGTACCATTTTGAGTGTTTGTGCGTATGGCGCGTGCTTTGCTCGCCTTCCTAAGTGACACAAACGCACGTGCTGGGCTGCGGAGATCGTGCGCAGGGCTGTGAAAGTGTCAACAAATTTAGAATCGCCTCAAGAGTGGGCTGGCGTATCTAGAGTGTGCCGGCCACCTGACGAACGCGCATAACTCCGCACCGTTTGATGCTATTCGCATTAACGTAGATAATCATTCCCAAAGGATGGGTTCTGCTGACTTTTTATTGAAAACAAACTTATCCGCCACCAAACCAGAATTGTTTGTGCCTCCCGACGCAGATTTGTACACGTTACAAAAAAAAGAAAAAAAGTAAGGAATTACATTTACAATTACTCGAGGCTAAAATGTAACCAATTACCGTTACACCGTTAGGTCAGAAAGTAATCCGTTACTTTGGCGGCGTTACTTTAACTTTACGTCCTAGGGTAAAAAAAAATGTCAATTTGCAGTTTAAAACGCCTGTAGCACGGGTCCGCCTTGGCCAGCTGAGTGTTCTTCAGCTAGATGCCAGGTGAGGCAACGGTAGCGCAGCTTGCCTCACTGCGACAGCCTACGAGTCAAGTCGGGAATCTATTTACCATTGTTATTGAGAGAAAAAAAAGGCTCACGCTAGCTATTGTTTACTTTTCTTTATTAATTGGTTCAAAGAGACTGAAAAAAAAACGCAAGGTGTTTCTTGTCAAAATACGTGTTCTACCAACGGCGTGCCCTAATAATAACGTGCCCTAGAACAAAACATTACAATTTTTATCTAGGTCACAAAAAGCTGACGTACAAAAGGGGTGAGAGGGATGTGGGAACCCTGGAGCTTTTAGAGGAAAAGGTGAAAAACAGCACAAAATCGAATAAACATTTGTATTTCCAAAATATGAGAGGTGTTCTATTATTCTTTGAGCAGCATGCTAGTTACTGTCACATCGTTTTCAGTTGATTTCGCTCCTTGAACTTTATTTCCAGAGAAGACGGAGCGTCCGCTCCTGTTGTGACATTATACTAACTGTCGTAGTACTTTTGAGACCGCATACCATGATGTCGGTTATAACGAAATAGCGGCTACAGCGAAGCGATCACGATTTCCCAATCCC
Source organism: Ixodes ricinus (assembly GCA_037355805.1). Taxonomy (NCBI): domain Eukaryota; kingdom Metazoa; phylum Arthropoda; class Arachnida; order Ixodida; family Ixodidae; genus Ixodes; species Ixodes ricinus. Next base: position 30,295 of record JAZHYW010058595.1, read on the forward strand.
TCTTGTACTTCGTTAAACCGAAGTCGGTTATAACAAAATAGCGGATATAGCGAAGTGATTTCCGATTCCCGTTGACTTCGTTATGACCGGTCTCGGCAGTAATTATAACCAACACCTCCTAGGTAAGAAAGCCTAAGTGCTGAATTGACCTTTTCACCCTCCATCGCATGGGCGCTGCCATCTTTGAATCACGTGACGCGGCCGCCAAGGTGGATTCAAATCGTCGCTCCTCTCTTCCTTTTGCGCCTTGGTGAAAGCGTTGTATTCGTGTGGTTTTTTTTCCCTCGCGTTTCACCGTGATTTTTTGTTTTGCTTCGTGAACTGTCGTCTGATACTTATTCTTACTACCCAACTGCTTGCCATCATTATGTGCGCAACTTCTGAACTTTATTTCAAAACAGGGTATGACTATTGGCACTGTTCGGCGTACCGGATACGTTTGAGGAAAGGAATCAGCGTTACCACTGGCGCACATTAAGTATGTAAATGACTAAGACACACAAAGGTTGAGAGGTCAATTATTCATGGCAGTGGAACTTTGCTTAAATGATAGTGAGAAGTAAGAAGCACAAGGTATATTTATGATCACGTTTTTATTGTCTTAATGAAGAAGGCAAATATAGTTAACGCAAGTAGTCACTATTTAGGTTTCTTGAAAGCATCGTGCTCATGCCTTCATAACAAATCCAAAAGAGCTTTTGATTATATGGGGAATCATCTTTGCTGTTAAACATTCGCTTGATCTGTTTATTTCTGAATTTAAAGAAAGCGTAGAGTGTGATCGGTATCATGCTGCAGTCATTAAATTTTTGTTTTAAGATATACAATAGACCGATCTCACCAGCCAGTTTGACTACGCCACCGCTGCCGCAATGCCATCTAGGGAACTTTAGTCTTTCTGCGCGTGCGACAACCTCGCTGGAGCTCTGCGCGTGTGGAGCACGAGACGGCGTGCCCTATCATGCAATGCCGTTTTCCTCCTGTGAACTAAAGTTATGGCGGCGTCACGCATGCGTCGAACGCTTGGTGAGATCGGTCTATTCAATTAATTTATTTAGACACACAGGGTTGGCTCCCAAAGTGAAAAATTCGTCAAGGACAGCTTGTGAGTGCCTGACAAAAGCGCCCGAGGCACGCAATATACTGACGCCGAAACCAAGCCGTCTGCATGGAAATCACTCGAGTGCAGCGTTGTCGAGGCCAGGTTTACTGGCGACGCCACTGAAAGTAAAGAGCGTATCTGTTCAAGCCAATAAAGATCTGTCTACACAAATCCATAAAGTGGTGCCTGGCATTTGACTGGAGCAAAGCTTGTTGCAGATCAATTCTCTCGCGCCGTTTAATTTTATTTCGCAAATTATACGGAAGACAGACGTTAGACTTCAATTGACGACATAACACACTAACACAGCCGCGAGCCCGATGGAACCGAAACCAACCAAGCTGAATCCACCTTTTGCCGCCGCGTGTGTCAGTGCCCTCTGTCCACCAGTCAGGTAACTACTGGGACGAAAAGGACTATAAAATGCGACCGTAGGGCGCAGATTGGACATGACTGCGGCGCCGATTGTTGATCTCACCTGGTCAACGCGGAAACCAATAACTCAAGCGATGCTATATATACTGACGAATCGTTACAATAAGCGTGCGCAATAAATAAATAAATATATATATATATATATATATATATATATATATATATATATATATATATATATATATATATATATATATATATATATTATATATATATATATATATATATATATATATATATATATATTATAGTCTTGAATGGTGTGATCTTTGTATAAAGCACCGACATGCAGTCCGCGGAGGTTTCGCTAGTCCTTATTGTTCGTGATCTGTTCGGGCGGGTTCACAAGTTCCGTTGAGTGCGCCTGTCGCCGTACACCGCTGCACTGTGGAAAAAGCGAACACGGCGGAGTGGGTTTTGCTATTTTCCCACTCCGGGAGAGTGCAAGCGCACGCGTCAAATGTCGAAAAAAAGAAAAAGGAAAAAGAAGACATTGGTGTATGTAGCCGTGACAACCCTACCCTGTCAAAAAACGAAAAATAAATTAGCAAACTATTTTTTGCGGCTGCCTTACATGATAGATAGTTGTGTCCTGACGAGTTCTGTGCGTCGTTGGTCTTGATTTCCTTACGAATTAGGGGTTTAAGGAGGGATACTCGGGCATAGCGAGAGGAGTTACGGATAAGCTTGATTATGTGCAGTTGGGCTGTACCACAAGTTAGATTTTTTTAATGTGAAATCGCTCGCTTGGTTATCGCCTTTAGATAAACCTCCAACTGTTTCAAGGCAAAGACTGCTAAAGAAAAACTTTAGCTATGCAATAAAAACTAACGGGATTTTTTTTTTAAGTAGGCCACTTTATTGTTTACACGACGGATTTTCGTTGTCATAAAACTATTCGTTTTAAATGCTACGCTTAACTAAATAATAAAAGTTATTTTTTTAACAACTAAATTCATAATTGATGTTTTATTACAACCTTGCAGAACCCAAATAAAACGTTCAGTCAAGTACTACTTCGAAATATTTTACTTAAATAATATCTCGTCGGAACACCTTTTGGTTTGATTTCATATAATTAATATAACCATTCGCAGATGTCCCTCATTCTAGTTACCGACGAGGCGAGAAGGGCAGGGCGGCTCTTTCAGGTGCCAGAACTCCAGCACGCGCTCATTGCCTTCCACGGTGCTTTGGCCGCACGCTTGAGGCCCACGAATCGCCGAAGAAGCGTCATCGAAGTTAGGAAACTCGCGCTCGAGGTGGGACAACTGAACGAATTCCTTGCCGTTTTATTCCTGTCAATGTCTAGTCATCGTTTCTTTGAAATGCGGCTGTTGGAATAAGCTTTCTAAAAAACACACGAAAAACAATGATTTTCGTCACGACCTTTTTGTTGTCATGTCCTGTGCTTTTAATCCTAACATGAAAACGTCAGGGCGTATCTTTCCAACGCCCGGCCTCCATCCAGCACGCGACCCTCCGCCTGCTTTGGTTACGCGCTCTTGCTCGAAGTGCGCGAAATGCCGAAGCGCCCCCGCGCAGAGGCGGGACATACAACTGAGGCTCCTCTCTGCCGTTCTCACCTTTCGGTCGACGCTATGCTAAGAAGTGTTTATACATAAAAAAAAAAAAAAAGGAGAGAAAGTATTTTTTTTTTTTTGTTTTACAAGCCAACACACGAGTTTGTAAATGAATACTCGCAGAGGGATGACTCAGTATGAAGGGTATGCTTGTGCTCCGAAATCTCTGTCTCTCTCTCTCTCGAAATGAACTTGTGGCGGCTTCAAAAACTGCTCCAAAATGACCCGGAGCAATCACATAACAAATCGTTTACTCGGGCACTTTGGGCCAGCCTTACAGTAATGCCATGTTTTCTAATCACATATGTCCAGAGCCTAATACTGCTTACAAACAGTATATTGAGGACAATTATGGATAATAATGTTCCAGTTTTTTTTTTTTAAGAATAAAGATGTGTTTTTGCACGTACGTTTCTTTTTTTCTTTTTTTTTTTTTGCTTTGGCCTAGTTTAATTTGTGTTTGCTTTACTTAGGTAAGGGTGGCACCGATAAGCACAATTTTTTATCCTTCCCGGGACGCCTGGGCAGCTTTACTATTGCCACTAAGTTCATGATTTCGGAATTTTCTTGAGTTCTCCCACGCCCGCTGGTCCTCCTAACCCGTACTCTTTTTTTCTTTTTTCCTTTTTTTTTTTTTGCAGGTCCTGTGCCTTCCGACAGTCTCGACGCTCCCCCTCAACCCGGCCAAGTTAAGTCGGTAAGTGAATTGGTCGTGCTTAAAGTAAATTACAGTACTTTTTAAGGTTTACCGTACTTGACCATATATATATATATATATATATATATATATATATATATATATATATATATATATATATATATATATATATATGGTCAAGTACGGTAAATGTAAAACAATGGACCGGGAAAAGTTAATAAGTCAAAGATGCGTAGCGTCTGAGTTACTAATACGGAGTTTATTACGACGTTTCGAACGGGGACCACCTGATGAGCGGTCACCGCTCGAAACGTCGTAATAAACTTCCTATTAGTAACTCCGACTGTACGCACCTTTGACATATATATATATATATATATATATATATATATATATATATATATATATATATGTTGTGAAAAATGAAGACTGATTAAAATCCCAGCGTTCGGCTTTCGCCATTCATCCTCTGTCTCGCGACTTCCCCCGTCCTTCTTTTCGTTGTCTTCCCCTTCGCAGCACCGCCACAACACTGCCCCCCGACAACACATGAGCCTCGCCCCGAGGTATATTCAGTCGGATTGAGCCAGCCGATCAAAATGAACTACGTGAACTTTCCGGGTTAGCAAGTGCCGAACCCGGTACACGGCGTCGTTTAGTCGCTTGACAACTTCGTAGGGGCCTTCCCAATTCCGCTGAAGTTTCGGGCAGCGACCTTTGGTGCGGCGTGGCTGGTGCAGCCACACTCTGTCCCCAGGCTGGAGTATGCGGCCCGAGCAGCTTCGGTTGTAGCGGGTTCTTGCACTTTCACTGCTCAGGTGCAAATGTCTTCACGCAAAATCGTGCACACAGTTTAGTTTCGTCCGCAGCTGGCGGGAGTAGTCCGAGTAGAGACATCTGCGTGTTGTCTCACGCGATGAAAGCACTGGCGTGCCAAAAGTGATGTCCGCAGGCAGCCTTAGCTCCCGGCCCATTAACAACATCGCCGGCGTGTAGCTTGTCGCTGTATGAACGGCTGACCGGTAGGAAAGTAGAAAGAATAGAATTAGAGTGTCCCAGTTGTCCTGGTGCTCGTCAACGAAGAGCGAAAGGTATTGCTTGAGTGAGCGGTTGAGCCTTTCTACCATGCCATTCGACTGAGGATGTAAGGGCGTGGTTCTCGTCTTCCTCACTCCGAGTGTCTCACACGTGCTCTTGAACACGTGCGACTCAAAAGTCGGACCCTGATCAGAATGAATTTCCAGTGGCACCCCGTATCTTGGAACGATGTCTTCCGTCAAGATCCTGGTTACAGTGTCTGCGTCGTACGTTCGTACTGGAAATGCTTCTGGCCATTTGGTAAAGCTAGTATCCAGCAATGACTATGACGTACCGATTTCCCTGTGTCGTTTTCGGTAGTGGACCTACAACATCAATGGCCACTCTTTCAAACGGGACACCGACGTTTTAGGTTACCTAGTTCCCCATACTGTTCTCGGGACGCTGTCAACTCCCGGTTACCGGAAGTGCCCTCGAGTGGGACCACTGTATACACACTATTTCATTGTGGTTCAGCGCTCGGTGTACCC